>BGKB01000072.1:62953-161224 GCA_003116975.1 Aurantiochytrium sp. KH105
TGTGCCTAAATTCATTCAATCTTACTTGTGGTGCAAGTGGCGAAAAGAAGCGGATGCCTGCATGAGGCTGAACGTCTTGTGCCTAAATTCATTCAATCTTACTTGTGGTGCAAGTGGCGAAAAGAAGCGGATGCCTGCATGAGGCTGAACGTCTTGTGCCTAAATTCATTCAATCTTACTTGTGGTGCAAGTGGCGAAAAGAAGCGGATGCCTGCATGAGGCTGAACGTCTTGTGCCTAAATTCATTCAATCTTACTTGTGGTGCAAGTGGCGAAAAGAAGCGGATGCCTGCATGAGGCTGAACGTCTTGTGCCTAAATTCATTCAATCTTACTTGTGGTGCAAGTGGCGAAAAGAAGCGGATGCCTGCATGAGGCTGAACGTCTTGTGCCTAAATTCATTCAATCTTACTTGTGGTGCAAGTGGCGAAAAGAAGCGGATGCCTGCATGAGGCTGAACGTCTTGTGCCTAAATTCATTCAATCTTACTTGTGGTGCAAGTGGCGAAAAGAAGCGGATGCCTGCATGAGGCTGAACGTCTTGTGCCTAAATTCATTCAATCTTACTTGTGGTGCAAGTGGCGAAAAGAAGCGGATGCCTGCATGAGGCTGAACGTCTTGTGCCTAAATTCATTCAATCTTACTTGTGGTGCAAGTGGCGAAAAGAAGCGGATGCCTGCATGAGGCTGAACGTCTTGTGCCTAAATTCATTCAATCTTACTTGTGGTGCAAGTGGCGAAAAGAAGCGGATGCCTGCATGAGGCTGAACGTCTTGTGCCTAAATTCATTCAATCTTACTTGTGGTGCAAGTGGCGAAAAGCAGCGGATGCCTATATGAGGCTGAACGAGTTGCACGAAAACTCAGTCTCACTTGCTCCAATCATTTTGTTTTATTCTACCATACATAAATAAATACTCGGCTGCGTTCGCGTCGCGCAGAATAAGGTTCTCTCTTCATTGCACAAAATCTTTCCGTGTGATGCCTGAATATACTCCGACGTCCTTTGCGCAAAGAAAGATTTGACAACTTGCAGTCGAATCGGATGTCTTCCGTATCATTACAGCTCTGTTTTCTCGTTGTCTGCGACAGTCACGGTGAGAATGTCAATCTTACAAAAATCACGCAAGCTTTCATCATGACCAATTGTGAAGCCTTCTGCGTCTTGGACAAGCGCCGCTGCAACAGCCGAAGGGTCAAGTCCAAGGCGGGCATCAGCGACAAGGTCTGCGACCAAAGCCGCTTCAGAAAACCCCAGGGCTAGTTTTTGAAAAGCTGACGTTCCAGACGTGGCAACGCGCACGCGACAGCGAATCCGGTGCTCCTGCGCAGCTGGCTCCAAGGTGTCCGTACGAACGGGCTTGACAGGTGGTGCTCTGTCGACACGGGAATGCGGCCTGACGGGCGGACGGTTCTCGAATTGGACGCCAGGTCCAAAGAGGGAGAACGGAATTCCATTTTGCTGTTGATGTTGCTGCTGCTGCTGCTGCTGCAGCTTTGAAGGAGATGCTGCAAGAGCGTCAGCACCTGCTTCAACTGCGAGGGTAATGTGAACGTGAGCTGAGGGCGCGTCGACGTACACTTGCCCGTGGCCATCGACAGGCTGCACGGCGAGACGCCAAGTCGAGGACTCGAGGATCCCCGAGACATCAAGAGTGAGGTGGCCATGGGAATCCAAGGGCAAGACGCCACGGCGATCTGCAAGCTTTTGGTCTTGTGGACCCACGTGCTTCATCTCTACAAGGACAAGACCAGAAGGTGGGATGCTTTTGCGCGCAACCTCCACTGCAATTCCTTTGGCATTTCCCCCAATGAAGGCCGTCTCGCCCTCGCGCGGGGACTCGAGCTCCATCGGGGTGGGGCGTTGCGCGGCGCGAGGCAAACTCACAAATGTTAATGTCATGGTAGGCGCCGCTGGCCACACCTGGACGCTAGGATGCTCCCGATCGACGATCTCGAGCCGAACCTCGTGGGGGCCAACGCCGACATTTCGCAAGTGCACGACTCTGACGCCTGCGGCTCGCAACGAGATATGCTGCTGATCCCATGTGACAACGCCGGCAGCAGCTCCGTCAACAAGGACGTTCATCGCAAGAAGTCGGGGGTCCACCGCCTCGCAGAGCGGGTGTACGCACGAGATTGTGACTGGGACGCTGGGCCACACCTGCTCCGGATCCACCTTGACGTCAAAGAGAAGGTCTTCCTCATCCTCTTCGGCGTTGCGTGCTTTGTCTGCAGCTGATCCCATTTCTCCTCTTGCGACTCCTCTTGCGAGCGCATGGACGCGGACCGTGGCGGTCTCGAGAACCGTGCCGTCTCGGGTGCGCTCGAGTTGCAGTCTGAGGCTTTCCCTGCCTCTATCGACGCGCACGGCGGCGACCCCGAGGCTCTGGGCGCGCTGTGTCTGCTGCTGCGCGTCGACCGCCTCGTCCCCGTCGCGGAGGCTCTCTTCGGGCTCGCCGTCCACGACGACCCGCGTCCCGGGCGGCGCGAGCACCGCCAGCACCGGCAGCGCCCACTCCTGCTCCGCGCGCACGTCCTGCACGGCCCGCGCCGCCGCCGGCCTCGGCAGCGTCGCCACGCTCGCCGCCAAGCTCGCCGCCAGGGCCGCCATCACGGCCAAGCGCAGCCGCACCATGGCGCCCGCAATCTTTGCCCGCCGCGGCGCGAGGGCGGGCCCTTCCCCCTTTGCCGCAGCCCCGCGCGCGGCCGCCCTGCCGCTCGCAGCGCGGCCGGAAGAAGAGGACCGGGCAAGACAGATCGCGGCCGCTCGCCCGCCCGCACCGCTCGCCCGAACCGCGAAAGAAGCCGCCGGGAGCGTCCTCGCGGTGGCGACAGCGGCCGCGAAAGAAAGGCGCCTGGCTCGCGCCTTGCTTTCGCGCAACGACACGACACGACACGACGCCACGCGAGACGACTCGGCTCGAGACAGCAGCAGCACAAGATGAGCTGAGATGAGATGAGTGAGCTGAGGTGAGGCGGGGTGAGGTGAGGTGAGACGAGACCAGACGAGGCGAGACAAGGCCCCGCCCGCACCGCTGTGTCTTCCTCCCCCGCTCCGATCCTCGCGACCGCTTTCTTGCTCCGCGCTGCTTGCTTGCTCTCCCTCCTCCGCTTTTTCCTCCCCGGCGCCGCGGCGTGCACTGCTCGTGTCGCGACTATCCAACAGTCTTCGTCGCGGCCTCGCCCGCGCAGTGCACGGCGCACTGTGCGCCGGCGCGCACTTCGGCCAGCGCCCACTTCGCCTCACGCGAGGCCGCGTCCCTCCGCGCGGCGCCGCGCGTCCCAGGGCTGCCCGGGCAGGAGCTGCTGCTGCTCTCGCGGCTGCTGCTGCTGCTGCAGCTGGCTCCGCGCTCTGCTCGTCTCGCACGAGCGGGGCGGATGAGGCGAGGCGATGGGCTGAGAGCTAGCTAGCTATAGCTAGTGCCGGCGTGCAGATGAAGAGCGAGTGCGTGCCTGAGGCCAAGGGCTTTCCAAGCCACGTCCCCTTCGGCCTGGGTGCGGCCTTTGCTCAGGTTGCGCGGCTCGACCTGCGGAGTCGCCTCGAGCGCGAGGACGGCGTCGAGGCCGAGGCGAGCGCCGACATCGAGTAGCAGCACAGCCGCGGCGGCAGCGTCCGAGAGCTCTTCATTTCCGCACACGCCTCGGCGCAGGAACTCGCCTTGCCTTCCCCTTCCCCTCGAAAGCTGCTGCTGCAGAAGAAACAGCCGGCGCCCGGGGTGAAAAGGAGGGATTCGCAGGCGGCTCGGAGGAAGGCAGGAATGAAGCACCAGAATGAAAGAAAGAAAGAAAGAAAGAAAGAAGGCAGGGGAAACAAGCAACAGCAACAAACAACATCCTCGCCCGCCTAGTTAGTATACACGATACGCACCGCACGCACCTCCCGCATTCAGTCAGGCAGGCAGGCAGGCAGGCAGGCAGGCAGGGCAGTCGTCGCCGGGAGGCGAGAAGGAAACAGAGAAAGCAAGCACAGCAAATTCGAAACCCGCCCGCGCCGAGCGAGACGCCGAGCGTCGCGCGCTCGGTCGAGGCAGGCGAGCAGCAAGGCAGGCAGCAGCAGAGCGCGCCGGCGAGAGCGAGCGAGCGAGCGAGCGAGGTACGCGCGCACGCGCGCACGCACGCACGCACGCGAGGAAGCGAGCAGGTGCAAGCGAGGAACGAGGATGCGGGTGATGCTGGGGCCCGTACCGCGGCGGGCGCTGCGGCAAGGCCCGCGCGCCGCGACGCTCGCGGCGACGCGGAGCAGCAGGAGACAGCTCGCAGCAGCGACGCCCGCGGCCGTCTCGGCCGCGCGCGAGCTGAGCGGGGGACACACCAAGGCAGGGATTCTGCGCGTCAGCGAAGACGACAAGAATGAGACGCCGGACGTCGCTTCGTCCGGCCCCATCTGGCACCATGCGTCGTCTATCAAGGGCATGCGCAGGTCGATGGAGGACCGCTTCGACGTCCTCGCGCCGGCCATCGACGAGAGCACGCTCTCCTTCTTCGCCGTCTTTGACGGCCACGCTGGCGGAGAATGCGCAGACTTCCTCAGCAAAATGCTCATCGACGCGTGCAGCAACGACACTGAGAGCCTGCTCGAAGATCCGGAGGCCTTTCTCAAGTCGCGCTTCTTGGACCTCGACGATCGCTTCTGTGACTACGCGGCGTCCACGGACCACCACGACGGCAGCACCGCCGTGCTCGCTGTCGTCGAGCGCGAACCTACAACGTCTACGCCCATGAACCTTTGGGTCGCCAACACCGGCGACTCACGAGCCCTCGTCGTTCGCAAGTCCGGAACGGTCAAGGAGCTTTCGCGGGAACACTCGCCTCAGGACGAAGAGGAACGCATGCGCATTGAGGATGAGGGCGGTTTTGTAAAGTATGTGGTCAACCCCTTTAGCGCTGCCGGTGACGGTACCCTTCGCGTCAACGGTGTTCTCGCCATGACGCGTGCCTTTGGAAACTATTCCATGAAACCCTTTGTCACGGCCGAGCCAGATGTCGCTCGTCGAAAGATCCGCAAGGATGACGCCTACATCTGCCTCGCCTCGGATGGACTCAACGAGACTGTAACGGACGAGGAAATTGGCCAGTACCTCTTGCAGTTTGGAGCGCACAAGGGCGCAGAGAAACTTTCCACGCTCGCGCTCGAGCGTGGCTCTACCGACAACATCACTGTGCTCGCTGCGCAGCTTAATCCGTCACTTTTCTGAGGCGTCTTCATGACTCCCTCTTCTGAATTTTTCTCTCCTTTATCTGTCCTGCTCCTGCCAGCACACACCGCACCAGACCAGATTAGTCTACATCAAATTCAAACCTGACCAGACCAGTCCAGTCCAGACCAACTGTCTGGCTGTGACTGACAGATTGACAGGCTGCCTGGCTGACTGTTTATTCCATCTAATTTTCCCATCCAAAGCGCGTCGACCGAGTGTTGCGCCTCGCGCCGCGCATCACATCGCATCGCATCGCATGCACCTCATCTCATCTCATCTCATCTCATCACATCTCATCTCATCTCCGCCGCCGCGCCCCGTGTACACCTACGTCCAAAAAAGTTAATAAAAAAGAAACTCCAGCCACCCGCCGCCAGCGTAGGCAGGCCAACGTGCAGCCTTGCGCTCCATCGCATTGCACTGCCCTGCCCTGCCGGTGAGGCGACGCACAAGTCGTCCTCGTCCAGGCTCAGCCCCGCCTCTCTCTGAGGAGAAGAGGAGGGAGCTTCCTGCGGCGGCCTGCCCTGATCCGCCAGGCCAGGCCCGCTGCAGGCCAGCCCGGCAGCTTGGTATGGAAGCCAGGCAACCAGGCAGGCAGGCATGCAGGTCATGCCACCTCATGGACTGACTGCGTGTAGTCCATTACAATCCATTGCACATCCCATCGGCCCGCGAGGGGAGGTCTGTCGGGTCTTTCTCGTCGTCGACGCGTATGTTCGAGGCTCTTTCTCTCCTCACTCGGATCAAGCAACTGCAAGCAACGCGCAACGCGTTTCCTCTTCCGTTGCTACAAAAGAGAGCTGAGGATAACGAGCACCAGCTAAAAGACCAGCCAGGCCTCCGCCGTCTCTTGTATACGATACGTCTGGCCGCCGTCCATGACCTCATGCCGTCCATGACCTCCCGCCTGCAGCTGCTAGCTAGCTAGCTAGCTGCGCTGCTCGCCTGCCGCGCGCCCTCGCCGAGACGCTCTGCGCCGCAAGCATCCCTTTCTTTCCTTTCCCTTTCTTTTCTTTCCCTCTTTCCTTCATGAGAAAAGAGGGGAAACTATAGGAGGAATGCAAGCGGGGGTATAAAGAAATTTATTGATTCATTTTATACAGCTTTGCCCTCTCATTTGACCGTAAGAGACCTCGGTTCCCACGCAATATGCCCCCCGTCGCGCGAAACGGCAACATCACAGCGCGCTCTCAGGATGGTTGCTGCCGGGCCTCCTCCAGGGGCGAGCGAGAGCAGAAGCTATCACGCCGCCCGTCACCTTGACGCGTTGAAGCAAAATTCTGCCCGTGTTGGCGGGCTGGAGTAAACCTTTTGCCTTTGCCTGGGTCGCCAGGCAAGCGAGACAGTCAGCTCGCAGAGAGCTAGCAGAATGCACGCAGACTACGCTCCCCTAGCCGGGGCGGAAAGTGAGACAGGAGGAGCGCCTGCGCTTGCCGTGCCAGTGGCAGAAAAAGACCAGGAGCGCCTTGCCAAAGAGGAATGGGACGATTTAAGAACCGCGCCAACGAAAACCACCTTGTCTGGCACTCATGCCCGCAAGTCAAACGTAAAGCGAAATGCCGTCGCACTCATGGCCAGAATGGAGAACCCAGTCTGGTATCTCCTCAAATCGGTCTTCATTTACCTGCTCGTCTTCCTGGACGTCTTTCTGAACTCGTCAGTGAACAGCGACAACTACGAAGGTCTCGTGGACGGCCGCCTCACCAACTTTTGGCCCTTTCTCTTTCTCATTGTACAAACCAGCGTTCAGCTCTTCATCTTTCTCACGCTCTTTCTCATGATGTGCAACACCTACCTTATGCGCATCGGTTTACCCGGTGTTGTCCTCTCTGACTTTCGCGGTCTCATCGTCGCGCAAGTTTGTTACCTCACACTCACCATGGTTCTTGGAATCATGCGCATTGTAAGTCTCATGTGTTCGCAAGTTTTCTTACGGCCGCGGCCAAAACCAAGAACAACATCAAAACCAAAAACAAAACCAAAAACAAACCAAACCAAAATAAAAAGTGCACTTCCACTCACTCGCTTCTCGCTATTGTACACAGCTTCGCTTTCAGGAGGCCAGCTCCGCAAGTGCGCTTCACCTCTGGGACATGCCTGGTTTCGTGGTTCTCTTTGTCATCCAGAACCTCGTCGCAGCCCTATACTATCACCAGGTCTTGTACTCGACCTTTCGCCTGGCTGATGAAAAGTACTACGTCGTGGACGTCGGAGGTCATGCACCCTCGACCGGGATTGCCACATCCTCAGTGCCGTCCGCACTTCCCGTTTCCTCGGCATCTTTGACGGCATCGTCGTCGTCGTTGGCGGCGGCAGCAATCTTGTGAGCATCCACACATTCACATTAGAACGTGAGCTGAACATAAAAGTCCTCATTCGTGGCGCCGCCATCACCCATGCCGGGTGCTAGCGCAAGTTCGTGCGCCGCCTCGTCTTTGTTTTTACTGATGATGTCGTTGTCGTCGTCGTCTTCGTCATCTTCATACGCGCCATAAAAGCCGCCGATCTCGTCGTTGTCGTCGTCCTCTTCAAACTCTTCCTCTTCGAGAATGGTGAACTCCGAGTACTCGGAGAGACCGCCTCCGGTCCGAAAAGAGGCATTCGCGTCAAGAAGGATCTCCTCTGCATCATCTGGGAACTGCCTAGAACTTGAAGCGTCCCCGCTTGAGGCGCTGGCACCAGATGCCGCGCCAAAGGATTTCTTTTTGAACGAGGCAAACACGTTGGCCGCCCCGCTCCCTTTCCGCTTGATGCGCATGCAAAACGAAGATCGACTCGGCTCCAGCTCGTACTGCACCTCGAACCTTCGGCTCTGGGACGAGAGACCTCGTGCGTCATAAGACTTGGGCCGAGATCTTTCCTTCTTCGCGGTTTCAGGCTGCGCGAGCATGGGCGCAGGACGCGGACCCGTGGCCGCCGGTGCCCCCCCCGGGGCGCGCGTTCCCTCTCCAAAATATAGCGCATATCGAGAAAAGTCTAAAGAGCTTCGATTCGCAAGGTATCTCTTGCTCTGCGATGTTAGCATTCCCACACGGGCGCCCGAGACCGCAGGCTCCATCTCCGGCAAGGTAGATGGCGTGAGTAGTCTCGGCCCCAGCGCCGGCACGTCGCTCTCGCTCGAAGGGGGACCAGCAGCCAAGGTCTCCACGCCCGGCGCCATGGGCTCGCTTTCGGCCCTTCCTCGCGTTGATGTCTTTTCGGTGCCCGCGCGCAGCTTGCCGCGTCGCCGCAGAGCCTTGAGCTCGTCCATCTTCATCTCAAAGCTTGCATCCTTGGACTTGGACGGTTGAGAGCCTCCAAAGGCGTCTGCCATCGAAACGACAAAGCTCTTGCGGATGCCAAGCACCGACCGTCTGCGTTCCTTCTCCTGCTTCATGGGCTTGACCTTTTTGACTCTCTTCTTGATCTTTCGAACACGCACCGTGCGCGCCCCGTCCGCCGATTTGCGAGTTTCAGTCGTCCTTACAATCGTTGCATCCAACGAGTCAAGGTGCTCTTCGCTGTGTTTCGGTCGCCGCACAATGGTCTTTTTCAGTCGCGTCGCCACGGATTGCAGCATGGGCTTACGCCGGGTCCGAGATGGTCTCCCGGCTGCCAGCTCGCTCAAGTCTTCACACGCGTCGAGCGCCTTAGCATTCGATCTGGCCAATCCTCGCCCGCCTCGTTTGCCCCGCGTTGTGCGTGCTGGTGGTTGTGGGCCGCCGTCTTCGTCATTCTTGCTTGCCTCGTCGCAAACCTTGTCCGAGCCAGAGGTATCACCGCCGTGATCGGATGACGGTGTCTCGTTTTCTTCGTCGCCGCGCTCCAGGGCCAATTTGGCCCGAATGAGTGCTTGCGCCTCAGCAATCGATCCGGGTTCGCCCGCGGCCTCGGCCTCTTGCCGCGCATTGGCATGCACGCTGTCGAGCCATGCAGGGTCAATTTTGGCCGGTGCAAGCTCTGCCGGTGCACTCGTGGCAGTAGATAAATCGCTGGGCCGCGCGCCCCACGTCGCAGCGGTCATGAGGTCGCTCATCGCCACAGCTTGGTTATAGTACGAGCCAACGTGATCCTCGGTAACACCGTGGGTACGTCGCAACTGATTAACGGCGTGCAAATTGCGCTCCATACGGGCAACGCGCTCGAGCACCGTCACGCGACGCTCCTTGAGCACTTCGAACAGAAGTCTTCGCTCCACAGCTACATCTGGTACATCCGAGACGCCGTCGGCGCCGGGTTTCTTCACGAGCATCTCGGCAATCTCGTCGTCGTCGTCGTCGTCGTCGTCCTCGTCCTCGTGCGCGAGATCAAATAAATTGAGCGGCGTCGCACTTTCCTGCCTTCCACGAGACGACCTCGGACGACCAGTTACAGACTCAACGCGAGTAAGAGCACGGCTTTACTTGACAGACAAACTTGACACTCTTTGCCCCGGCGGAGCTGTCCAGCTTTGCGACGCCTGCGAACGCGAGAGCCTGGCTTTCTCCGCGTTCTTCCGCGTTTAAGCCTGTGATTGCTGCGCTTGTGCGTCTAGCACACGCGGTCCAGATGAGTGCGGAGCGTCTTGCGAGCAAGGACGTGAGCGAATGCGCGACTGAGCAAGGCCGTGCAAGGTGCAACTAAAGCCGAGCAGAACCTCGCGAAGCAAAGAAGACCAGAACTGGGCAGTACAAACACTCGTTCTTGCCGAGCTCGCAGGGCCTCAGGTCGGCTGCAGCCGACCGATCGAGCTCAGGCTTGCTGCGGTCTCGCAGAATGCAAGTCTCCAGACCGATTATTGTTGAGCGTCGCGTGCCAAGCTCGAAATGCGCGGAGAGGAAACTTCTACGACCTGGGCCGCTGCGCGGTTCCACGAGTGGGACGCTGATCGCGTCCTTGGGACCTCTCAATTGACCAGGCAGTCCCAAGGCGGTCTGTCCACCGTCCGTCTGTCTAGAGCGCAAAGAAACACGTGTGGCGGCGCTAGCGTCTCGACGTGTTTGTGCAATGAAAGAGCAGGCCTGAGCTGAGCAGAGAGCAGAGCACAGCAGAGCAGGTTCTCTCCTCTCAGGTTGGACCACACGCGCAGAATTAGAATCGGAGCGCACCGCCAGCCAACGTCCTAAATCTTCCGGTCAAGAGCCCAACCTCGGCTTCGCTCACGCCGCGTTCCCACTCGTCCCGTCCCGCCCTCAGCGACAGCCAGTCAGCCAGCTGCAGCTAGCTAGGGACCTCTTCCGAGCAATAGCTAGCTACCCGGGGACCTTTTGCTTAAGACCCCAACCGCGTTTGTCAGGCGCGGAGCGAAAAAGCACTCGAGGAGGCCTGGAGCTGCTGTGAGTCTCGGGGCGGCAGCCACCACCGGCCGAATAATGAGAACCGCAGACCGGTTTTTCTGTTTGCTCACCACGTCTTGCTGCCGGCCAGCCAGCCGATCAGTCTGCCGGCCAGCCAGTCAGGTCGGGAGCATCCGCCGCTCCGCCAGCTTTTGACGAATGCTTTCTCGCAAAGACTCGGGTCTGTCTCCAGCGTCCCACCTCGGGGAGCCAAGGTCATAGGCGACCCTCGCTGGTACACACAACCAATAGGAGGAAAGAGGAGGATGAAAAACTTCAGCCGCCAGCCAGCCGACCAGACATTGTCCGCCTGCCGGAGGCGTTTCTTTCGAGTGCAAGCGCCTTCAACCAGTCTTTCGCAAGATGAACAGGCCGATCTACCTACACGACCAGCGACCAACGATCGTCTGCGAGACGAACGCGCGTACGCAACACCAGCCCTGATTCTGCCGTCTCTATCATAGGCCTACGTGATGATTCAAGTCAGGTTTCACAAACCAAACAGAGCCTCTCGGACAGATCAATCGCCGCAGTCACCGCTCCCACCCCCCCTCCCCCCTCCATCATTGCGCCATCGCGCACAACGAGGCCGCCGTCTCAGAGTTCCACCGAGTAGGCCCCCAAAAGGCGCCTTTCTTTCCTTCTGACTTCCTTTCCTTTCCTTTCTTTTGTTTTCCTTCTTCTCCCCCCCTGCTACAGCCCGACCCTTGCAAGGGTCGCGGCACGTGCGCGCGTAAGAATGAGGCGCGCGCGAAGAAACCCAAACAGCGCCAGCGCACGCGCGCTCGCTCGCGCGCTTCGCTCGCCCGACCTGCCGCTGGCGGCAGCGCGGCAGCGCGGCAGAGCTGCATCGAGCGCGGCGCCCGCGCGGAGCCGCGGCGGGCGAGCGCGGCGGGGCCTGCGCGGCGGCGCGGACGGCGATCCAGCGCCTTGCGCGAGCGCGCGCGACGCCAGGGTACGTACCTGCCGCGCCACTTCGTACCGCCGCGCGCGGCCCGCGAGACGCGGCGCCAGACGCGCGTGGACGCGGGCGAGCGGGCGGGCGCTGCGTGCACTCGTGGAGGCGTGGCAGGTCGTCGGCGTCATCGGCGTCGTCGTCGTCAGCGTCGCCGCTGCTGCTGTTGGTGGTGAATACTTTCAACGAGAGCCGTACGCGTGTGGCCTTGGCGGACGAGGGCAGTGTCATCGCGGAGAGCTGCCGGGGCAAAGTATACGTACACGTGGCGCGTGGCTAAGCTTGCTTGCTTGTCTTGGCTCGCCTTGCCTTGCCTTGCCTGTAGCTCGACGTAGTTCGGCTTTGCTTGGCTCGCGCTTGGCCGACCTTTTGACGCAAACGAGAAAGTGGCCGAGATCTTGGTGACTCTCACGCGAACAGACTCGATTCAACGCGACCCTTGGAGCGTGCGCAAGGCTTTCATTCTTGATCACAATGGCGTCATATTTTAGAGACAGATTCCGGACGCACAAGGATGACGAAAATGAAGGCGAAGCGCCCGAGCGCCACGGCAGCCGCACGCGCAAGAACCTGGTCGGCAACGCCAGGCGCCGAGAACCAAGCGCCCCGGGCTCGACAACATCATCGATGGCCATGTCTCTAAGCTATCTGCGCACGAAACGGGGCAGCGTCTTCGACTACTACCGTCTGGAGGAAGAGCTGGGACGCGGCGCCTTTGCACGCGTCTTTCGCGGCATCCGCAAACGGAGTGGGCGAGAGGTGGCCATCAAGGTCGTGAGTCTCCGCGCCATTGCGGAACGCGCCGTCCAGGACAACCAGGCAAAAATGCAGCGTCTGCGGCAACAGAACCGCGACGTGTCGCGCACGCAGCGGTCCAAGAGCGAAATTGAAGCGGCTGCAACGGCGCGTGTCATTGGCATCATGCAGAGCGAGATCGAAGTTATGCGACGCATTTCCAAAATTCCTGCGCGCAAGAAGAAAAACATTATCAACCTGCACGATATCTGCATTGACGAGAAGCGTATCTCCATTATCATGGACCTTCTCACGGGAGGCGAGCTCTTCGACCGCATCGTCAAGCGCAAGCGCTACACCGAAAAGGACGCCGCGTACCATTTTCGCCGCATCATGCGCGCGCTTCGCACCTTGCACCAGAATGGCATCGTCCACCGTGACCTCAAACCGGAGAACTTTGTCTTTCAAACCCCTGATGAGAACGCCCAGATCAAGATCACTGACTTTGGTCTTGCAATGATTCAGGGCCAAGAGGACATTCACGCCAGCTCCATTGTCGGGAGTCCAGGGTACATTGCACCCGAAGTCCTTCTCAACAAGGACTACGGCCCCGCGTGCGACGTCTGGAGCATGGGTATCATTCTCTACATTCTTCTCGTTGGCGGTCCACCTTTTCACGGTCGGGACGATCGCGAGCTCTTTCGCGCCATTCGCAAGGGGAAGTTTCGCTACCCGCGCAATTCTGGTATCAGCGCGCTCGCCAAGGACCTCGTTGCCAAGATGCTTGTCGTAAATCCGAAGAATCGCATCTCCGTGGCCGGCGTCCTCAACCACCCCTGGCTCATCCAACGTGCCGCGCAGCAGGATGTAAGCGTAGCCGTTGGGCGTATGCAGCGCTTCAACGCTGCCCGCAAGCTCAAGGCCGTCACGACCGCCCTAGCTTGGGGCGCCAAGAGCGGTCTTCGTCGGGATCTGTACAAGATCCTCGAAGGCACCGATCGGGAGGCGGGGTTTTCGGGCGAAGAGCTCGTGCTTATTCGCGACGCTCTCTTTAAATTCAAGCCGTCACCCACGATTGCGCGTCGTCAATTTGTTTTTGCTATGCGCGACCTTGGCTTTGGTACACTTCCACTCGAAGACATGTACGATCTCTTTGATGGTGAAGGAACCGACCACGCAGACATTGTGGAGATCCTCGTTGGTCTTTCGACGGCCGCGTCGTCCTGGAACGGCTCGTCTCAGATTCGCTTCTGTTTTGACCTCTATGATCGCGACGGTTCGGGCCGCGTCACCCTGAATGACATGGGTCGTGTCTTCCGGGTGGTCACCAGCGAAATGGAAGCATCAGTCGTCACCAGCCTCGCGAGCATTCTTGGTGCCTGGCGGCCCACACAGCCCGTCACATACAACGAGCTAGAGGAGCAGCTCATGGCCACGGGTAGTCCCGAGCTGCGAGAGCAGCTCGACACTCGCCCGCTTGGCCTCATGGCGGATCTTCCTGGTGTCCCGGAAGACGCCTCCAGCCGGCCTGAAGGCTTTGAGCCAGTCGAATCGGATGGAGGTCGGGAGGAGGAAGATTTCGAGGACGATGATGATGATGATGGCGCGGAGTCTGACACTGATGCAAAAGACGCTCTTGATGACGATGATGAGGAGGAGGACGATGACGATGACGATGACGTCGAAGAGGATGACATGGACGACGAGGAGGATCTCGACGAACTCGATGAGGAAGAATCTGTTCGCGATGCGAGCGTGATCGACCCCGATGATGAGGTCCTGAATCGGCCGAATCCAAGTCGCGTGGCCAAGCGTGACATTGCGCATCGACGCGGCCTTTACAGGATGCTCAGTCGATATAAACAGACACCCTCCGACGACGCCTAATTTTTTTTTCAAGAAAAGAGACCAATTGGTTCTACAGGCCAGGTCCCACAAGAGCGTGATGGATTCGACAAAAAACATGACAATAAATTGAAATAAGCAAAAATATTAGCTCTTCTCCACATCCGGCGACACGTGCGAGGAGGTGGTGTCTGAAAGGTCAAGCACGCGTGCATGCAGTGACTGAATAGCGCTGCGGTGCGATACAGTGATCATGGTGATGCCGAGGTCTTCAATACAATGCGTAAAGAACGCCGTCTCGAATGCTTCCGTGCACGACCCGGTGCACTCGTCCGCAAAGCAAAAGACGGGCCTGCGCACAAGCACACGCGCACAGGCAAGACGCTGCGCCTCTCCCGCGGAAAGGCCGTCCGTGCTGAACTCTTGATCCAATGACGACACTGCGGGCTGCACCACTACGCTTTCCAGTCCAACGCGAGAAATCGCCTCGAGCAGCACGTCGTCGGCGACGATGACATCCCCTGAACGTTGCGGATAGAGAAGTTGCTCACGCAAGGTTGCTCCTTGAAGAAAATACGGCCGCTGTGTCATGAACAGCAGGGCTGAAACCGGGACATTGCAGGTGACGGTGCCGGCTGCAGGCGACCACATGCCGCGTAAAACGCGCAACAGCGAAGTCTTGCCCGCGCCATTGTGACCGCGGACAAAGACGCTCTCGCCTTGCTGGAATGTGCACGAAAACTTGTGCAAAATCTCAACTCCGCTCGCAGTGATGGTAATACGATCAACAATAATCTTCCCTGTGTCCTCGCCCCGTGAAAGTTTTTCGAGGGTCTGTCGCTCCACGGCTGCTTGACCAGCAGGGGTCCTGGCTGAAGTTGGCACTGGGTGCGTCATGCCATGGCCGACCACGAGGAGCGCATTAACGCGACTGGCGAGCGCACGAACGGCACTCAGTGCACGAAATGCAAGGGCAATGTCTTTAAAGGCGCTCATGAGGTTGACAAGCAAGTGCAGACAAGTGAGGAAGAACTCGGTCGGGTCCTCGACGTTGCGACCCGGGTCGCTCAAAGCCGGTGTCATCATCGCCAATGCTGCCAGAATGCCCATGTATCGAACGGCATATCCATCGAGTGCGCCCGACGCGAAACGCTGCGCACCGTGCAGAGTTTTGGTTCGAGCAACACTGCGAAACAGGTCTTCAAGCCTCGCTGCTTCTACGGTTTCACCGCGCGCAAATTGGACTTCCTGTACATATTCCTTGAGGCGAGAGTGCGCTCCACGGAAGGCGCCTTCTTCGCGCTGCACACGATCCTGAAGGCTTGTGAGCGAAGGCGCAACCATGCGACTCCAAGAACCTGCGAGAGCAAAGTATGCGTAGCACGTGAGCAATGGGCGTATGCCCATGAGGCGAGCAAGAGTTGCAGAAAGGATTAATGTCTCTGCAAGAGGCTTGAAAGACGATTGGACAAGGGTCGCTGCTTCCTCCGCAAGTCGTGCCGTGTCCGAAGCCGCGCGCTGATCTTGATCGCCCAGCGTATCTGCTGCCCGTCCCAGCCCTCCTGGTTCTGCAAAGCGCTGGTGTACTTCGTGCAAAAGCCGTTTCTGGATTGCCAGCGCCAGCAGGCTTTGCGCATATTCAACAAAGGCGTTGAGTAATGCGGCTGGAATGGTCCAGAGCGCAAAATCCATTTGTGCATTTGCCAAGTCTTTCCATTTCCGTTGGGCGAGTAAACTGCCGAGAGACCCGATCTTGCGCGATACTTTGATGGAGACCAAGAGTCGGAGCACGACTGCGCTCGCAACCAGACCACTCAGTCCCAGAGTCTTGCGGTCTTTGCGGAGCAGACGCAAAAGGACCCGGACGTCTTGCTTTTTGTCGTCGCTTTCCACATCCTCTCCTTTTGCATTGTGCGCACCGACTGGTTCTTTGTTCTCCTCAGCCTCGCCCTTGCCCTCTTGGGGGGCGTCAGCATTGCTGGCTTTCGGCGATTCCGAGAGCAGCGCTTTTGCCTCGGGCTGGACGTGCAGTTTTTCAAGATTGCTGGTCTCTTTCTGCAATCTGCTTTCCTTCCGTTTTCGCGCTTTGCGACGCTTCTGCAAGACCGCCTGCGCGGACACGCTCGCCGCCACCCCAACCCAGAGCGCAAGTACTGCGCGCCCCTTGCGCGAGTTGCGCCACAAGTCGAGCAGCCCGGGTTGCGAGACCCTCTCCAAGGTCGTCATGACGCCCAAGTCGTAACGCGCTCCAGGTCTTTCTTGGAGCGCTTCGTGGGGTGTCCAGGACCTGCGCGCGTGCGCAAGCAGGTAAGCGCGCAGACGCGCGGCAAGCCTCTCCTGCCAGGCTCGCGAACTGGCTTTGGAGGACTGTCTGCTGCAGTCGGCACTTTGATCAGGCAGACAGACAGACGCCTTAGGCCTTCGTCCGACCTCTTGGGAAAACCTCGGTTTCGAGCGATGTGACGGCGGCTTGCGCAAGTCCCTGCAAGCAAAGCAATACTTTAGCGGTCATGGATCTTTTGCCCCGGTGAGGAGATCAAAGCAATGGCGATCAAGGCAATCGAAAAGGGAAGAGAAGATAAGGATGATGCCAAGCGTCCATGTAGTAGAGCAAGAGGGGCACAGCTGCTGAGTAAGGTGGGTCACGGCGGCAGTATACAACGAGAAAGTCAGCTTTGGAAAAGGTTATTTTACTCTTTGCTTGTTAGCACAAATATGCCCATCACTCCCAAGATGAGATATTTTGCAGCGGGGTAGTCATTGAGCAAGATTGTCACTGTGTACAAAGTCGATCAACCGCAAACACACACACGAGCAAAGAGTAGTGAGGAAAAGGTCAGTGTCAGGTATACGAGGTCGTCATGATGAACGACGCGTCCGCCGTAGGCAGCATTCTTCGTTGATGTCGAAAGCGCTTGCTAAGCTAACTTACCCATGCCAACCTTTGGCACGAACACCCGCGCGCGCCCCATGATCGAGTCGCGGTGTAGCCAGCGCTGGCCTCGCGCATAGATACCACCTCTCCTATCGTCAATATTGTTGTTGTCGCCCTTCGTAAGCATCATCTGGTGCCCGCTCTTGTCGACGTGAACCTCGAGCACCCGATGAACAATGGGGATCTCGCGCTCGTCGATCTTGAAGACAACCACCTCGCCCACGCGGATGGGTTCCTCATAGGTATTGTCCAGAAACAAGATATCCCCTCGCAGGATCCCTGGTTCCATAGACCCCGTCAGCACGACGACCACGGGGCTCTCGCTATTCGTGTACACCATGAGCGCCTTCCAGATCATGAGCGCCGACAGGATGATCATCGCCAGATTGAGCGCCTGGAACGCCAGCGCCCGCTTGTTCTTCCATAGCGACTTGAGCTGGAGCACCTGCTCCTCCACGATCCCCGCCACGTCCATCCTCCCGCGTCTCCTTCGCCGTCGCCGCCCTCGCCGTCGCTCGCGAGCCTCCCTTCTTCTAACCGCCCCTGCTCGCCGCGACGATCGATGTCGACCAAATCCCGCCCTATCCTCCCGAGGCCTCTCCGCCCGCGCGGCGGCCTGGAATCGCCGCGGCGGCGCGCGCGCCCGAGCCGCGCCGGTCTTGCGCCGTCGCCGTCGCCGTCGCGGTCGCCGTCGCGGGCTCGGGGTCTGCCCGCGAGCCGCGGGTCGCCGCTGTCTCGCTGTCTCGATTCGCGAGCGACTATGCAATGCAATGCAACTAGTAACTTATCTTATCTCATACTACTACTATGCAATGTGCGTCCACTACTAGACGAGGCGCGAACCTGAGGCCGCGGCAGAGCGGCAGAGCAGAGCGGCAACGAGCGGAGCAGCAGAGCAGCGGAGCGGCAGCGGCGGAGGGCAGCGCAGCGGCGGCAGGAGGAGCGCATGAGGCGGCCCACGACCCGGCCCCGCCGGCTGCCCAAGGGGGAGGCGCTCGTCGCCGCGCTCGTGGGCGTGGTGAGCGGCATCTACATTTTCGACGAGCCGCTGCGCCAGTGGACGGCGAGCATCCAGGCGCAGCCGCCGCAAGGGCAGGCGCAGCCGGAGGTCCAGCAGCAGGCGCAAGTCCAGCAGCAGCAGCAGCAGCAGCAGTAATAGCGGGAAGCGACGCACGCGCCGACAAGGCCGCTCGCACGATGCCTTCGACGCAGACGAGGCGAAAGAAGCCGACAGGCTCCAAGTCCACGAAATCATCGAGCTCGCGAAGACGCGCAGGAGGCTCGACGGAACATGACGGGTGGACAAGTCTCTTGGAAAAGGCCAAACCTTTGCTGCTCGTACTGAGCTGCGTGCTCCTCATTGCCTACTTTGGAAGAAAGCCGTCGGGGAGCACCACGCCGGCGCTCAAAGCAACGGCCGGGGCAGCGACTTCGACAAGCGCTAAAGCCGTGTCCTTCCAGAAACCTCGCAGTCCTGCATACGAATTCTACTTCGGATACGCTAGCGACCTCATGGAAGATAGAGTCCGCAAGGGCTCTTCTCTCGAGGCCCTGGCAATTGGCCCGGCACGTGTCGATAACTTCGTGTTCGAATACTCAATCTTCTCCAAGGTCTGGAAGGGTGGTGTCGCAGATCTCGTGGAGAAATTACCTGGCGAGGGCGCCAGTGCCTGGGGCCTCCTGTACGAGTTTCCCAAAAAAGACATTCCAAACCTTGACAAACAAAAGGGGATCGCCAATGACGATCCCAAGTACCACAAAATCTCTGTCACCGTCACCGACCTCGATGGATACAACTACAAGGCATTCACTTACACTGTTGTACCCGAGAAACGAAAAGCCATGGTCGGCACACCTAGCGGCGTCCAGCAATACCTTCCCAGCATTCAATATCGAAAGTGTATCGTCAACGGGGCCCGTGGCGCTAGCCTGCCTTCGAATTATATCAAGATGCTAGAAGCCATTCCTGACAACGAAAATCCCTTTCGCCGCAAGAGCGTCGGTAGTGCTTGCGATTAGTCCAGATACAATCAAGGCAAGAGTGTGTTCAATGACTTCCTTCCTTCCTTCCTTCCTCTTTCCTCAATAAGAGTTTTTCATCATAATGGATAGTTGTAGTAGTACAATCTTTGCTTTGCTTTGCTTTGCTTTGCTTTGCTTTGCTTTGCTTTGCTTTGCTTTGCTTTGCTTTGCTTTGCTTTGCTTTGCTTTGCTTTGCTTTGCTTTGCTTTGCTTTGCTCTGTTTCTTGATTTTAACCTTGGCCTGGTCTTCTAAGCTCGTTTCTTTTTCAACGGCCAATGCTGTGCGCAGCATTGCCCGCAGCAGCCTCCATTCTCTGCTTGCGCGCAGCCATGCGCTCGCGAATGCTGAGCAGTGTAGCGCTTTGGGCCACCTGATTCGCCTGCGCCGTTGCCTGCTCAATCTTCTCCAGAGGGTTCGCTTCTGCGCTGGAAGACGAGTCAATCGCGCCTACGCCAGTTGCCCGCGGCGCAGCAAACGAAGAGGACGAGGGACCAGGCGCTGACGAGAACGAAGACGAATACAAGTCTGCCTTATTCTCCGCAGCACGTTCAGGCTCTGTTGCACCGGCCTGACTGTGAAGTGCATTCACACTCGAGGTCGACCCTGTGCTCGAGGCCAAGGCATCCTGTCCGCTCAAGGTGCCAGAAGCCTTCATTGTCAGACTTCGCAGCCTGCGAATGCGCTCACTCACTTCAGAGGTTCGTTGCAGCGATCGTGCGGACTCCCCCGTACCCTGTTGCCGCCGACGTGCTGCTTCCTTTTCCTCTTCACGAATGCGGCGAACGCCCTCGCGAATGTGCTTGTGGAAAGGGCCCGAGAGCTCCTTCAGATACGTGCTATCCTCAAAACCCGGATGCTCGTTGAAGAAAACATTGAGCTCCTTGAAGGCATCCCGTTTTGCAGTCGGCGACATACCCTCAATCGCCTGCGAGAAACGACCAAAAATCTCCTGCAGCTTTTGCGAGTCACCCGAGCTCAACGGCGCTGCGTCGCTGTTCCCGGAACCAGGACTCTGCGCTGCAGCGGCCAGCCCCGCCGCCAGGGCCGAGGCCGAAGCAGGCTCGCGCGGAGGCGCGGACGGCAAGACGCTCGCACCGCCAAAGGCTTCGCTCGGTTGCTCACGCGAAGGCGTGAGCGCCTCGCCCTGGGCCTGCTTCGCTTGAGACACCAGAATCTGCGAAACGAGCGTGTGCAGGCTTCGTGTCGGACCTTGGGCCTCCACGAATTGGGTGAACTCATTGCCGACGCGCAGCAGAGAACGCACCAGCCGCTCGACCATGTCTCGATCCTGATCGGCCTCGAGATCCCTTTCTGTGATACCGTGCGAGACGAGCTCGCCCAGCGCAGCCACAGCGCCTGGCATGTGGACGCTCTGGTACATTTCCACGTAACTCTCTTGCAACTCGACATATTCAGCGATGGCCCGGCGCAACACGCGTTTCAGATGCACTTCCTGGCCAGCGAACTCGGGCATTAGACCATCGCGAGCGACCTCATTGCAACGTCGGAAACGATGCAGGACGGCGCAAAGCCAGGAAGGAGACTCGCTCAGTTTGGCAAACGTCGTTTGCACAGCCTTCAACAGGCGATCCTGTTCCATGAAAATCTCGTGAATCGTCTCAGACCCAACTGCAAACCCACCAGGCGCGGTTTCCAGTTGCCGCTGAAGGCGTCGTCGTTCCATGAGACGTGCCAACAGATTGCAAAGGCAAGTCGTCCATCGTCGTCCTAACGTGCTTGGCATCGGGTCGGATCCAATAGGTCCGGCGGCAAGTCTGCGCAGCTCAGGCCACCAAGCAAGAGTAAAGATGGCTGGCACCACAAGCTTGAGCAGACGGTTCTCTGACTGCACGTCCCGCACATCCTGGCCATCCTCGTCGCGAAGCGGGGTCGTGGGTGGCGCACGGCTCACGACTTCGTCGACAAAGTCGAGCAAAACACCGACCACAGCAGGTACATCCAGATCGTCTTTGAGAAGGTCAATCCACTCTTTCTGACCGCCGCAGCCCGACTCGACCCAGTCCGCAGGCGGGTCTCCAGATCCCACAAGGGAGAGGGCCTTAATGCCCGCCTCGCGAATATTGCGCGCTTCAGGTTCGCCGCCCTTGGCGGACGAAGGGTCGCAAATCAGATCCAGGTATGCGCTCGACTGCCTTGGAATCATGGAGATGCGCTCTGCCATCATGGCCATTACCCGAGCGCCTTTCGCCACGCCAGGTGTGCCCATGCCCATGCCCATGCCCATGCTACGGCGCCGGCTAAAGCTCTCAAGCGAAGGGTCGTTCTCCTTTTCCATGTGTGGCGTCGCAAAAGCTGGCGTATTCGGCATGCTCAGACGCTTCACATTCTGCGGCGATGGAGGCGTCTGCGGGAGATCAAATTGAAATTTGAGCTCGGCAGACTTTTTCGCGCTCTTCGTGTCCGGCGTGCGCGGCGCAGGCATGCTCTGGGAGATCGAGTTCGAGGGGGGCGCGATACTGAGCACAGAAGAGGCGGGTGCTGCTGTTGCTGATGCTGCCGGCGCTCCCTCTTGCCGCGGCGGCGAGCTCGCGCCTGCGCCAGGTCGTTGGAGTCGCAATTTGCGCGCTGGCGCGACGCCTTGTCCCGCGCGTGGGGGGCTCTCAGGGGGTCCGCTCGAGAGCGGCTCCGCCTCGGACAGCTCACTGGGAGACGGATCGGCCCGCCCAAGGTCTCCCGCCGGGTCGCGAGACCGGGCTTCCTTAAAGTGGTTGAGCACCAAAGGCGTGGCCTTGTCACTGAGCGCGGTCTTGAACTGGGCGACACGCGCCATAAAGGCGTCATCGTCGCGGCCCTCGTGCTCCCAAATGGCCTCCATGAACTCAAGCGCTGCCGCCCGGACCTCTTTGCGCGAGTCGTCGACCATTCCGGCAACGGTACGCATCACATTGTTGCCCACGCCCACTCTGACCTTCAAGAGCATTGTGCCATGGATGCGAGCAAGACGGGCCAGTTCGCTCAGACACTCGGTCAACACATAGGCGCTGCGCTGACTGGGACCAATCTCAGTATGTACATACGGGGCGTACTTTGAGACGGGATAGCAGTTGCACAAAAGCTCCATGATGCGCCGTACAGCGTCGCGAAAACGCTTCTGCTTCTCACCCAACTTGTGCAAGAGATGCGGCAGGAATGCTGCAGCCTCATAATCGGAGAGCACATACTCGGCACCACTTGCAAGCTCGAACATGTTATCCAGTAGCTCCAGGACATGAAGAGTCACTGTGCTGTTGTTGTTGTGCAGCTGGAGCGTGCTCCATTTCAGCAAAAGGTCAAAGCATTCGCGCGCCGCCGGGCCGTGGTTTGGAAGCTCCTCCAACAATGTGTTGAAAGCCGGATCAAGGGCCGATCCTCGGGCTGCGCGACCTTTGTCGGCGCTTACAAACATCTTGTCGACGAGATCCTTTGACAGAACCTTTTCCAGATCGTCACGAAGGCCCTGACGAAGCTCGTTCATGCGGTGCTTGTCCTTTTCATCAAAAATTGCAGGCCAACGAAACCGACGTCCGCGCTCCTCGCGCTTGTGGCGCAAAATACGGTTGGGTGGCTTGAACGGGGCTTCAGACGAGGCATCGGCATCGAAATCCGCAGCGGGGTCCGCGGGAGCGGCCTGCTCTACGGCTGCCGCGGGGTCCGCCCGGCGAAGGGGTCGTGGCAGCGTGCCGCCCCGCTTCTTTGGACCAGGAATTCCAGACCGCGGCAGGGTTCGGCTCACACCGCGTCGACTCGCAGCGCTGGCTGTGCGTCCGCTCGCCGCGGGCGCATTTGCCGCAGCCGGAGCGCTTGGTGCGCCTGGTGGAGAAGCGGGCGCTCGCGTTGCTGTTGTGGCACCAGAATCGACGGCGGATGCTGCTGATGGTGCTGCTGCTGCTGCTGTTGCTGCGGATGCTCGGGACTCTGTGGCAGGCTGGTCGGCTGCGGCTGGCTTGGCGTCTCCCGCTGGAGGGATCGCATTTCCTGCTTCTTCGTAAGCGGCTTTCAGCAAAGGTGTAATGCTTCGCACCACAGCAGGCTTGAGGTCACGGCAGCCCTCATTGAAGATGGTCTCTCCTTCGTCCTTGCCAAAGTATCGCACGCTGACTGTGATTGCCTGACCTGCGAGCTTGCGGACTTTGGGATCGCGGCTTTGCAAGCAAGAGAGAAAAGGTTCTGCCAGCGCATGCAAGGTTTCCGCCACATCGTTTCCCCCCGTGAGGACGCCATCAGCCTTGGAATTCTCCAGGAACCAGCCGAGCAAAACGGTGCGGTCGTTCTTGGGATCCTTGAGGGCCAAAGGCGCCTGTTGTGCCATGGCCAAGAACGCTCCAGGGTGGACCTGGCCATCGTGAACAGTCCATTTCTCCAGAGCATCCTTGATGGCCGTCACGACAGTCTTCTTGCCGTCGCTCAGGTAAGAGAACAGAGCGCCTGCGGTGCCTTTTGCGAGCACCGCCGCGCCATCGCCGCCAACAGCATTGCCCACGCTTGCTAGTGCGGTCGCTGCCTTAGCAGCAAGGTTGCGATTCGTATCCGCAAGTCGCTTGCGGAGCTCGGCAGTAAGCTGCCGTACACTGCGCGTCAACTGAATGCGGTTCTTCGCGCTCTTGATGATCTCAAGGACATCGTCCATGGCCTTGAGCCGCAGTTTCCAGGCGGTCTTGGTCGATTCGTCGCTCAGGTCCTTGAGGAGTTTGTCCGTCAGCATGGCAGAGATGTCAGCTCGAGGAATGAGGTCGCCAAGATCCGCAGACGCAGAAGCAGCGCCCTCTGGAGCGTCCTCGGCCCCCTTGACCTTGCGCTTCGGTGCTGCGGCGCTCGGGCCTTGAAATCCGATCTTATCAAAGGCCTCTCCCACAGCGCCCTCCGCCTGATCTCCAAGCAGCTGACGAATGGGTTCGCCCAGCTGACGGTAGAGCTCAGCCAAGAGTTCTGTCGCCTTGGTCTTGCAGGGTGCCTGGCGCGCACCAAGCCCCTTGGCTCCGCTTGCAAAGGCAACCACGTTTTGCACGCTGAGAGTACGCGCACCAAATTCCTCCGCAATGGAACGAAGCAGTGCCAGACTCTCTTCGATGACCTTTGGTGATGTGATCTTCTCTGCAGCCTTGATGATCTTAAAGGAAATGTACTTGGGCCCTGTCGCCTCGCAAAGAGCAAGCGCCAGGCTTTTCACGGGGCCATCTTGCTTGCGGTCACCAATCTTCTTCGTTGCCGGGTCTAGGATTGCGGCGACATATGATCGCGAGACGGCGGGACTCTCGCACGCTGCGATGGTCTTTTCCAGCGCCGCCCACGCTTCATTCATAATGTTGAAGTTGGACTCCTTGAAACCTTTTGTCTTGGCGCCTACAAACGCGATGATTGCATGCGCTTGCGCCTGAGATACCTTTTCCTGAGCATCGACAAAAGCAACAAGGCACGAGAATAGAGCCATTTTGTCTTGCCATTTGGCAGCCTCATCAAATGCGCTCAACGCTTCCCCAAAGCCCTCAATACCAAAACCCGCAACTTGTTCCTGGGCCTCTTCCGCGGCCATGACCGGCTCACCCGCGTCGCCCATGTCTCCGTCATCTTGCGCGGAGATTGTCGCTGCACCGGCGCTTGAGGATTTCGAGGCAGCAGCCGAAGAAGCTGTTGTCCGCCGCGTCGGCGCACCAGAGCCGGCAGGCGGTTTCCGGGCTCGAAGGGGTTTGGCTCCAGCGGCATCAGCGGGCTTCTCTTTCGCAGCAGTAGGAGCAGCAGAGGCCGGTTTTGCAGGCTTTGCGGAAGGAGCTGCAGATGAAGATGCAGCTGGGGCGGCGGCAGCAGCAGCAGCAGCAGCAGCAGACTTGGGCTTTGCGCCTGCTGCGCCAGGACCCTGAAGCTTCTTTTGCAGTTTTGGGTTTGCAGCCACAAGCTTGTCCACTTCTGACTCAACCAGCGCTTTACACGAGGCAGGCATGGGTCGTGTCACGGCTTCGCCGCCGTGAGAGAGCGCCCCAAGGCCATGTGCAGCAACCTCGCGAACGTCTGGGTCTGCGTCGCCACAGCAAGCAACCATGTGATTCACAAGCGAGGTAAATCCAGCTTCGTCAACGGTTCCAAGTTGGCCGCGAGACTCGTTCCAGCACGAGCCGCTTTGCAGAGCGCGACCAATCCATGCGAGAATGTTCTTGCGCTGAAGAGGAGTACTCTTCTGCTTGCCAGAGGAGCCATCTTGGGAGATGTTCTCGTCAATGGTATGCACCACACGGTCTTCTGTGAGATTGAAGCAGTGCGTGGCGAAGACGTCAAGAGTCGTGTCGACCGCGCTAATGCAGGCAGCCTTCTTGTCGCGGTATTTGTGAAGAAGCTGATCGCAGCACGCACGCGCATGAATGTGAAACTCCCCACGCAGGCCCGAACCTAGGGTCGCGAGAAGTTTAATGGCATCTACGACGACAGCCTGATTTGAGTCGCTCTGGATGACGCCGCGTAGCGCTCGAACCATGTCAGAGTATTCTCCTCGCGCGAGACGTGGCGTAGGGCCGCAAAGCTCGATGACGTCAAGAATAGCCTGGCGTCGATCCTTCCACTTGGGCTCCTTGAGACGCGTCTCGAACTTCATTTCTTCAACCTTGTCGAGGATCTCCTTTTCTGGCAACACGTCAAAAAGGTCCGGGGCAGCGCCGGCGTCCCCGGCCCCGTTGTCGGCAGCTGATTGTCCGGCACCCGCTTTGGCGCTCGCCTTGGCAGCGTCCTCGCCACGAAAGGTCCTAATTGGAGCGGGAAGAGGCTCAGCGCTGTCACGCTTGGCAGCAGCATCTTCGAGCGATTTGCAGATTGCCTTTTGCGTTGCTGGGTTGTCAATGACCGCCATAACGAGGTCTTTGAATGCGCCCATGTACCACATGTCCATGTCGGTTGCGAGCCCCGTCGCCATTGTCCTGATGGCAGGGTTTTTCACGTCGCTGCCCTGAATGATAGCCTGCTGCACAACCTGAATGGGCAGGCGGCGGCCACCAAAGGTGGAGACAGCGGCGCGCATGCAGTCAAGGCAGGCAGCCCCAACCTTTGGATTCTTTTCTTTGAATCCCAGCAGGAGCGCCTGCAAGCAGGCCTCCATGCTTGCCTTGTCGACCTCCATAAAGTCAAGGCAAAGATCCATGGCGCGCTTTTTGGTACCAGGTCGACCGACCAGAGCCTTTTTGAAGAGCTTGGGGACCGAGGACGCGATGAGGGCGCCTTCGTCTTTGCCTGCGTACGCGTGCTTTACATATGCGCTTGCAGCATCGAGACCTGGGTCAAGAGCACCCATGGAGGACTCGATAAGGCACTTTTCAAAATAAGCTTGCGAAAGTTCTCCTTTGTTGCCTGGCTCGGTGAGTTTCTCAAAGCCTACTTTGCGAGCCTTCCAGTTGGAGTGGCTGATAAGTTCATCAAGTGGGGCATTCGAAAAGTCTTCCTCGGGAGCGTCTACGACCTGGACGGCTTGTGGAGCTGTCGCAGGTGCTGCAGGTGGCTCTGCCGGCGTTGGCGCAGGAGCAGCCGCTGGCTTGGGGATCTCTGCAGGCGGAGCACTTGATGTTTCCTTGGGTGCCGGCGCGCTTGTCGCCTTGGCTGGAATAGGTTTCTCTGCCATAGATGGAGGACTTGGCGCCGCCGACGCCGTCGTCGTCGTCGTCGTCGGTGCCGCCGCCACCGTCTCGGAAGCCTCTGCGTTGGTATCGTCACCGAAGTCAACCTTGGATGACGACACAGCCATGAGGTCCTTGGCCGAGAACATGCTCATGGCTGCCACGCAATCATCGCAGCGGCATGATGCAGATCTCGAGCACACAGTGGACATCCTCGTGTTCTCCTTCTCTCACTCTTTCTCTCAACCTAGCCTTGCTCCTTGTCGTGGTGCGCGCGGGGCTCGGTTATACGCCGAGCGCGAGTTTCGTTCCCAGCGGTGGTGGGCTCTCCCTTGCTACGAATTTTTCGCTTTCGACCTCCTTCTGCCGAGCGTACCGCCGTCCGTGCGTGCGTCCGTGCGTGCGTGCGTGCGTGCGTCCGTCCGTTCGTCCGTCCACGCGAGCCACGCCGCGCTGCGTCGCGCCGCGCCACGCGCACGTCTCTCGCGAGCCGCGTCGCCGTGCTCGAACGGGGTCTGGCAAGGGCAGTCTCGTGTATCGTCAAATCGATCAGGCGATCAGGAAGCGCCAACGGGCCGCACTAGGCCCTGACTACCGAAAACGCTACAGGCCCGGGGCTCGCCTCCTGTGCAACCGCCATGTCTGCTAGACTGGACGGGTCACTTTTAAGTACTAACTTACTCGTAGGCCAGGGAAAGCGAGGGGCACCAACTCGACCGACCGACGGCATGGAGCCCTGATTGCAAAGATTGGACTGGTGCTCGTGCTGGTGCTGGTGCTCATGGTGGGAGAGACGTAAACGATAGCGCATTCTAGATGCTCGACCCAGACTCATTTGGCAGAATTACGAAAAGGGGGACAGCAGATTGTCGGCCCGTAGTTTGTTGGCGAGCGTTAGTCGGGCGTCTGTCTATATTTATAAAGAAGGTCAGAGACGACAATGCGGAAGTCGCAAAGTAAATAAGTATACGTGAATCAACGCTTGTCTTTCTTTTTCTTCTTTTATTCTAAAGAACTCTTATTTGGTATTTTTTTGTTGTCAAGTCCAAGCACACGGTACAAGGGACGGCCTAGGCTGCTCGTCCCGGTGCAGCACGCGCTCAGTTTCGGGCAAGCGAGACAATGAGAATGATGAGAACCACGAGAATGATGGAACCGATGATGAGAGTGAGCTTGATGGACTTCCAGCGCTCGCTACGGTGCAGACGCGTGGCCTGGGTGTCAAAGAGACGAGCCTGGTCCTGAAGAGCTTGGGTGTCCGTCTCAATGCGCTCCGTTTTGTCAAGGTTACGCAGCATGCCGTCAATGTTGCTCTGCATGGTAAGCTTAACGTCGTTGACCTTGGACTGAACGGCCGAGAGCTTGTCCTTCTTGCTTGGATCGTCGTAGTCGCGAACAACGGCGCTGAAGAGCGACTTGGCCTTCTTGTTGAGCCCACCCTCCTGCGCGGTCGCGACACGGTCGCCAAGCTCGGCCTGGAACCGTTTGATGACCTCGTTAAGCATGGGGAACACCAAACGCTCCGGATACTCTGAGGTGGTGATGGCCACATAGACGCGCTGCTGCTGGTCCGTGGTGAAGTTGAAGGCGTTCACGTCGCCGACGAGGCGGTACCGCGACCCGGGCGCCACTTTGCTCTCAAAGTCGGGCGCTGAGAGCACCTCGTTCACCGTGTTAAAGTACTGCGGCTTGTTGTAGTCGCCGTCGCGCGCCACGAAGGACGCCACGATGACCTTGTCCGTGGCGCGGGCTACCGCCACGAACATGATGTTGCGCCCCGCATCCGCGATCGACATGGTCTCTCTCCGCTCCGCGCCTCCGCGCCTCGCCTTCGCGCGTCTCTCCCTGCCTCTGCGCGCCGCCTCGCCACGCTCAGCGCCAATCTACGCTTCGCCCGCCTGCTCGCCGCCCGCCTGCTGCCCGCCTGCCTGCGCGCCTCGCTGCGGCCTCTCCTGCTCCGCGCGCGCGTCCGCGTCGCCGCTCGCCCGCTCGCGCGTCGCTCGTCGCTCGTCGCTCGTCGCTCGCTTGCGGTTCTGCCCCTCCTCCTCGCCGCCATGTCGAACGTGCTGCACCCCTCCCTTCCCTTCCCTGCGTCTCCGCATGCGCTGCTCAGATACGGGTAGTATCCAACATCCGACTATCTTCGAAGCTCTCGCTCTCGCCTCCGCCGCCGCGCCTCGCCGCGCCTCGCCGCGCCTCGCCGCGCCTCCGCCGCCTCCGCCCGCGCGCGTGCACGCCGCGGCGCCACGCGGGCAGCCAAGCGAGAGCAGCGCGAAGCAAAGCGACGCAGACGAAGGAGGAGGAGGAGGAGTCGCGCTGAAGGAGGGCCGCCTCAACAGGAGGGGGGCCTGCGTCCGAGAGGGCGAGCAAGAAGACGCGCTGGGTCTCGGAGAGCCTGAGGGAGGAGCTGGCTGGGTGGCTGGACGCGGGGTCGGGAATCGGAGGAGAAGAGGGAGACAAGAGGACGCAAAGGTGGTTGGTTCTGACTGCGAGAAAAGGCAAAAATTGATAAAGAGATGCGGCACGAGGAGAAAATGATGGTGGCGATCTGCCAAAATACGATGCGATGCGATGCGATGCGGAATGAGTGTAGTACGTGTGTTCGTCACCATCTCAGCGGCGCCACTGGTTCTGCTGATGATGGTGCTGCTGATGACCGTGCCCAGGGTACGACGGCGGAGCTCCCGGGGCTCCGCGTGCTTGCAATGCGCTCGAAAGACGATCCATGAGCGCACTCTTGGAGCTGCTAGGTCTGGAATTTCCCGCGGGAGGGGGCTGGTGTGGCAAGAACGGATTCGAGCCGCCGCGACCCGGAGGTCCCGAAGGGGCTTGCTGCTGACGATTGTACTGATAGCCTTGCTGCTGGTGCTGCTGGTGCTGCTGTTGATGAGGCGGGTATTGCCCATAGGCTTGCCGGTGCTGCTGGTAATGATGAGCTTGTTGCGGCGGATAGCCATGACCATGTTGCTGCTGGTTCGGGTAATGCTGTTGCTGGTGCTGCTGTTGCTGGCCGTAAGGATAGCCTCCTCCCCGTTGCGGCGGATAACCTTGCTGCTGACGCTGCCAAGGCGGCGGCTGCTGATGCTGATGCTGATGCTGCGACGGAGGCGGGTACGGCTGACGCCCACCTCGCGAATTCCGGTTCAGGTTCATGCTTGGCTCCATGCTTCCATAGCTCCGCTGAAAGTGAGCCGCCTGGCGTTGTCCTAATCCACCGCCATGGGAAGGCTGCTGAAAGCTGCTCGGGTGAGCCTGACGCGTCGTCTCCACGAGAAGGTTCGCAACGTTGGCCCCGCGACCGAGCTTGGGAATCTTGATGATCAGATCATCAGCGGACAGTACCGGACGAGGCACCCGCACGTCGGGCAAAAGCATTGAAAGATGCGGGCGCATCTTGGGCAGACGGAACTCAAACGCTACAGTCTTGTTGTCAGGGAGAGGATCCACACGGCGCCCAGCCGGTGGAATCGTCTTGCCCGGCTCGAACTTGAACTTATCAGGAGGGTGCGTGAAATAACCGGAAAGACCGTTGGTAGCTGACGCCAGCAACAGACGCGCGTGCGGCTTACCCCCCTTGCCCGATGCGCGCACATCACCCGCCGTGGTGGGCGTGATTTGCTTGCCATCTTCGTCCTTAATCGCTTGCGTCTTGGTAGGCATGGCGCGCTCTGCCTCGTCAGCGGCCACCATCATCTTGTCGGTTCCAACAGCATCGACGCGAGCAAAGACGAGATCAGGGTTGTACTCATTTCGTTCCTTCTCGTGGGGCTTGAACTCCTTTTCGAGATCTGCCGTGACCGCAAGGAGGCGTGACTCATCAATGAAGGGCAAGAGCGCAACCCAAAGCCATCGCACAGCCTTGCCATTTGCATCGTACTCAAACTGAGTCGGATAAAAGTCGGCAATCGGAGAGTCAATGTCTGTCATGTACCAGCGACACGGCTCGGGGAGTGCATGCGCACTTGCAGGTGGGAAGACACCCATGAGCTGTTCAAAGGGTTTGAACGGCATCGAAGGAGGAAACTCGATATTGATGTCATCAATGTTGACGAGGTCCGACGCAAAAGGAGCGTAATGGTACTCGTAGAACCACGTCCACGACTGGCAACCACGGTAGTAGTACTCCATCACCCAGCAGAGGCCGGTGACGTACGAGCGAACGACTTCGCGACGCTTCTCCGACTTGGGATCCTCGTATTCGGGTCCAAACTTGGAGGCATAGTAGCGGTTCTTCCACCCGGGCTCTCCGAAACGGACCTCGTCTTCGACGTCCTCGTGCACATTGCGCTGCTTCTCCTTCTCCTTGATGCGAGCCTCAAAGGCGTCATGCGCAGCCTTGGAGTCGTCGGCATCGTAGCTGTCCAGCTTGATCTTGTCAACAGCATCACGGGCGCGCTCTTGGGCGCGTCGAATATCGCGCGCCTCCTTGCGCTCCTTTTTGCGCTCTTCGGTGGCCTGTTGCTTGGCCTTGCGGCCTTCTTCCGGGGCCGCAGAGGACGACGACGACGACGACGATGATGGCCCAGCCCCATCCGAATCAGCAGGGCGCTTCTTGCCGCGCTTGAGCTTGTCGCGAAGCTCTGCGGCCGCCGACTTGTTTGCACTACTGTCTGGAGGGGGCACGGGCTTGGCAGGCGGAGCGGCGCTTGCACCGGATTTCTTGCCAAGAGGCACCAAGGCAGCGGCTTTGGCCCCGCTCACACTTTGGCCAAGCGGAACGAGGTTCTTGCCATCCGCACCAGAGAAATCTTGCACATTGAACTTGCCGCGTTTGGTCCTGCCTTGGACCTCGGGTCCAGATCCCGAGGCCGCGGCCAAGGCGAGCGCTCCCTCGGCACGGGTCTTGCCGCCTTCGCGGCGAGTGCGCTGATTGTTTTTGCGACGCTGCTGGTCCCAAACTTCACTTGCACGACGACGACGGAAAATCTCATCTTCGACGGTGCCAAGGACGCCCATGTAGACGTCGACCCGCGACAGATTGACCTGACCGTCCTTGGTGAGGTAGCCACCAACCGTAGGGAGCACGCGCTTGTAGAGATCCAGGAGCAGCTCGAGACCTCCTTCGCGAATCGACAGAGAAGGAAGGTGCGGTAAGAAATCATTTCCTACGAAGAAACAGATGAATACAAAGTCATCAATACAAGCTTCAAAGTTGTACGCAAACGGTAGTGGCTGATAAAACGCCTCGGGACGGAACTCATGCGCCAGGTACTCGCGCAGAATCCACAAACGCACGAGATCAAACGGTTTTTTGTTGGTACCAATGAGTCCCATGTCTGAATCATCGGGACTCATATCTCCATCCGTACTCCCCGCGGACGAGTTGTTGAGAACCGCGTCACGCTGGAAGCCTTGCTTGCGCTTTTGCTTGCCAAAAAGGACTTCCTCGCGCAAGATCGTAAAGTGGATCTCGTGGCTCGCCAAGCCAAGCATGATAAGATCTGCGTCGAGACCGTAGAGGATATGCGTCGTGTTCGGATCGTATCCGGGCTCGGCGCGCTGCCGCCTAATGAACTGCATAATCTTGTGCTCGCCCTCGCCGGGCGACTGGGCATCCGAAAGAACGATGCGCACATTTTTGAACGCTGCGTTGTGGTTAAGCCGCTCCGCAATGTACCATCGGAGGTAGTCCGAAAGTTTGGCCATGAACTCGGTGCCTGGCGTGATGACGTTGCTGTCCCATGCGGGCGGCTTTTTTGGTGGCGGCCGGTGGCCCTGGCTGATCATTTCCTTGCGGATACGGTCAGCGTCTTCGGCGGCCTCGGCAGCTTCCTGCGCGGCCCGAAACCGACGAGACCGCTGCTGGTTCATTTTGGCGCGAGGCGCCACGCCATCGATCGCCATGTAGATGAGCTTGCGCGGTCGCACCATATTCAACAGACGATCCAAATACCGGAAGATGACAAGGTACATTTCTTCTTCGGTCTCGGGGGCTGGCTCGCCCTCGGGATGCGTACACGGATGAATGAGCCCGTTCATGTCCAGATACAGATTATCAAATTCGTACCCGTTCGGGTTCGGCTGCGAAGCATCCACGGGCGCCTGACCGCTGGACCGGTGCTCCTCAATGCACCTGGTCATAATCTTGGGGTACTTTTCCGAGATCCATCGGAAGAACGCCGGCACGCCCATCCTTTTTTGGGCACGACTGCTTTCGCTGCTGCTTTCGCTGCTTTAGCTGCTGCTGCGACTCGTTTATTGTGACCGCAACGCTAGTACCAGCCCGCCTTCCTTGTCGCAGGCTAGACCTCGGCAGCAACCTCAGGGGCGGCCGCGAAGGACGCCCTTGGAGGGGCCTCAAACGGACTCTGCGCCTTGCGATGCGCCTTGAAAACCAGTCACTCTCGCGCCGTTTCGTTCTCCGGTCGCTGGTGGAGAAGAATCAGCTCCCACTCGACGGCGCCGGAAGGTGTATCGCGGCTGCCCTTGGCCGCGGCTGGGTCCCGGCGTCGCGCGCTGCACCACGGGCGCGCGCCGCGTCTTTAACGCAGCGGGCTTCCGTGTTCGAGCTCTGCCTACGCCATGGCCGCATTGAGGATTCCGTTTGTTCCACTGTAGCGGCGCTCAATTCCACTTGCGAACTGCGACTTGCCGAATTGATCCCGAATCGACTGGCGCTGGCCACATTCTGCAGAAAGACTGTGGCCCCCAAAGCGGCGATCGATCAAGAAAGACAAGAAATCGCTGCTAGCGATGAGGCTCGAGGGTTCTTCAACTGGGAAATGTAAACATGCGCAATGTAATTCAATCCAATGCAATACGTACGCGCAATGCAACTCAATCCAATGCAATACGTACGCATGGGTTGCTGCAAACTTACTGTTAGGCATCGAGTCAGATACAATCTCGTGTCAAGTCGCGCCTGAGTTCGAGCGCGTTGTATATGTTGCCCGCCCACCGTCACTTGCAAGACTAACTGTAAAGAAAGTAGGAGAAAAACAATTCCAATCTCGTTCGGATCTCGAGGTGATGTCATCGTTCCCGCAACGTGACACACGCAGACTTTCCGTGTTTATTCTAGTGTTTTCGTCATTGACGTCTGAGGTGAGATGACTCGAGGCCAATGTCTGCATTGATCTTGTTGAGCTTCTCGATCATCTCGCTGTGCACAAAGGCCGACCCCGATGTAGACGAAGAGGACCCTCCTGGCGGAGCGTGCGGCCTTGACCCATTTGCCGAGGACGGTCTGCTATTGCTCGCAAGAGAGGCGGTGTCACGTCGCCATCCCGGAACGCTGTGGGGCCCTCCACTCGCGCTCAACGAGGGTCGTGGGTTACGTGAGGCCGCCGCCTCAGCGACAACTCGCTGGTGCAGCGAGTACATGTCCTCGCCAAGGCGCTGGACATCCAGTGCGAGACGTTGATTCTCGCTCAAGAGGTCTCGCAAGTCGTACGATGCAGCTTGCCCATGACGAGATACGAGCGTGTGGGTTTTTTCCACGAGTGCAGCAACGGCGTCCAGGACTCCTGCAAAGGTATCCTCGCCCCTGCAGAGGGCCTCGTACAAGAGAAAGCTGGCGTCGCGATCGCCATTGAATTCGTTCCTTGCAAAGGAGTTATTCACGCGATGCAAGGACGTGGACCCGGATGATTGAATGGCGCGCTCAGTCTCTTTGACTTGTCGTAAAATTTTGCGCTCAAACTCGTCGTGGCCGCGAAGGTTTTCGGCGTGCATCTTTGAAGGAGGCTGGCCGCCGTGCAGGTCCCGATATGAAGATGACGACGACGACGAAGAAGAAGAGGGATCGAGCAGAGCGCGATCGAGGCGCGATTTGGACTCGCGGAGCTGCGAGTCGCGCGCTTCGAGCTTGCGCGCGGCATGGTCGAGCTTACGCTCGAGCGTGGCAACAGTTTGCTTTTTGGCATGTAGCTCATCGCGAAGCGTGCGTAGCTGGTGTTTCATGGCGTTTTGCGAATCAGTGAGATCCTCGACGCGGCGTCCGCGATCCTCGAGTTCGAGCGAGAGCACGCGGTTGCACTCTTCGACGGTGGACTGGGCACCGTGCAGTTCTTCGAGACGCTTGTCGAGACGATATTTCTCCTCACGCACGGCCTCGAGTTCTGCGCGAATTTGGCGTGCCTCGCCTTCGGCCACAGCGGCGCGTTCGCGCGCAGCTCCGAGCTGGTCGTGAAGAGCCTCCTTTTCCTCGGCACTCCTGTGCGCGCGAGCCTCGAGCACGCGGACGCGGTCCTCTTTTTCTTTGCGTTCGGAACGAAGCTCGCTTAGGAGCTCGTTGTAGCGCTTCTCCATGGAGCGGGCCTGACCCTTGAGATGAGTGCTACTTGAGTTTGCCATGGACTGCATGCTCTGCATGAAAAAGCCGAGTTTGCTCTCCGCATGTTCGAGTTGTGTCTCTGCGCGCTCGAGCTGGTCCGCGATTCGCTTGAGTTTGGCGCGCCACTTGCGTTCCATTTCGAGACCCTTTTTAGTGAAGAGGTTCTTGAGGTCTTGGAGGTCCTCGAGGCGCAAAACGACCTCGCCCCCAGCAGGGGCAGCAAGCGAAGTGTGCGAGACGTGCGAGGTATGAGAGATTCGCGACTGCCGTAGCTGTGCTGCCGCCGCTGCTGCTGAAGATGATTCGTGGCTTTGGCTTTGGCTTTGGCTTTGGCTTCGTGGCGACCGCGGCCCGGCGCTACGGCGGCTGAGGCCGCTCTCGTCGGCGACCCAGGTCCGTGGCTCGGGCCTTTCAGCGATTGCGGTGTTTGCGAGCGATGCACGCTCGCCGCGGTGGTCTGCAAGCTCATCAATGACGAGGTCATCCCCAAAGAGAGAGGATGACGAGGAAATGAAGGAGGCGTGATCCGGCAAAGCGCCCTGGATGGACGTGTCGGCTCTCGAGCCAAGGACCTCGCGCAGCCTGACTTGACGCTGGAACTCCTTTTCGCGATTCACGCTGTTGGCCAATGACTCGCGGAGTTGCGCAGTAGCCTCTTTGCTGGCCTTTGTCTCGATGGCGAGCTTGTTTTGCAGATCCTTGACGGCAGCTCGAGCCTCGCTCGCTTCCGCTTCTCGAGCTTCGGCTCGGCTACGTTCGGCCTCGACCTGCCTGTACGCTTCATCGCGCGCGAACTCGACGGCATTCACCTTGCCCTTGAGCTGCGCCAGCTCGGAAGTGAGCGCCAGCACCTTTTCGTTTTGCGCGTGTCGCAATTCCTGCTGCCGGAGGTCACCCTCGCGACGCAGACTGTGCTCCTTCGTTGCATAGGTTTCGCGGAGCCGAGCGTTGTCCCGCTCGAGACGGCGTGTCGTTGCTTGGAGGTCGTCTTGGGCTGCCCGCGCATCCTCGAGCTCGCGCGCTAGCTCTTCCGTCTTGCGTTCTGCCAGAGCAGCTGCCCGCTCGCTCTGGTCACGTTCCTGTTCGCACTGCTTGAGGAGCTGCGTGAGTTTGTTGACGCGCGCCTCTTCGTTTCGCGCGGTTTCCTGCAGCTTGCTCATGGCCTCGGCCTCTTGACTGCGCTGTTCCCCGAGAGCGCGAGCGCCCTCCACAACTTGAGCGCGGAGCGTTTCGTTTTCGCGCGCAAGCTTGGTATGTTCTGCTCGGATCTCCTCGAGACGAGCGTCGCGCTGCAAGAGCGCCCGCTCGGCGTCGGCAAGAGTACTGTTCGCCTCGGCGAGGGCGAGGTCCAGGTCGGCGGCACGTTTCTTTTCGGGCTCGAGTTCGCGAACCTGCTCGTTGAGCGTGAGCACGTCCTCGAGGCGTTTGCGATCGCGCTCGTCGAGTTCCCGGATCTTGTGGCGCAGAGCATCGATCTCTTGCTCTTTTTCGCGCAAGAGTTCGACGGGGATTTCGACGTTGCGCGCCTCGTCAAGCTCGGCGCTGCACAGGGCCAGATCTGTCTGGAGACCCTCGATGGCATTGCGGGCCTTGACGAGGAGAAGATTGCGCTCATCGAGCTCTTGCTGTTTTTCCTCGATCAGGACTTTTTGCTCGAGTACTTCTTGCTCGAGAGATTCGTCCGTCTCGCCGCCTTTGCGCAGTTTGGCTACGCGCTCCTCGAGGTAAAAGATGCGCAGCTTCAGGTTAAAGTTCTCCTTGCTCAGCTTTTCCAGCTCGCCTCGCTGGCCGCTCACGCCGACGGCCGCCACCGCGGGGCCTACGCGTGGCGGGCTTCCGCCATCCATCTTATCTGTCGTCTGCGCGCGCGCGAGCGCGCTATAATCTGCGCGCACGGGGTCTGGGTCTGGGTCTGCTTGCTTGCTTTGCTTGCTTGCACCTCTTTTACCTAGTTCATTGCTAGTACTAGCTACTACAAAAGCTGTAACCGTCCCCTACGATTTGTCTTACAGTTAGGACGCACGCTGGTGCTCTCTCTCTCTCTGTATAGGCCTAATGGATTTTAAAAAATGCGATTTTGCTCGATTCTCGCTTCGCGCTGCGTCTGGCGTGGGTCAGGCCATCGCTGTTGCAGATACACATGGATCAAAAATCGAAGAGCTGTAGTACCGGCACAACGAAAGAAGGCCGTCCGTATTGTAAAACATAAGTATACCGAGCTTGCTTTTTCTCTACTATCTTTTTTTCTATCTCTTGCAGGACGAACTTGATCTAAAAAAACGTGCTGAGAGAGAAATGCGAGCTCCAAGCTTCTTTCTTCTTGCAGGACAAAAAAGAGTAGTTAAAAGAAAAAAAGAACCCACCATTCGCTTTCGTGCGCGCCTTATTTGTCAATGAATGAATTTGGAAAAGGAATTCGACTAGGCCTAGGCCTAGGCCTACAAGCTTCTTCCTGACAAATCGATCGACGGAGAGCGAGCGATCTTTGTGCTTGATACTTCGATACTACTTTATCCAATTTTCCGATGAGCTTTGCATAGAGACCGACCGACCGGTTGACCGACCAATCGGTCGACCGAATCGTTGAATATTGCCTGCGGTCAATCAATTGCTGCATTTCTTTTTTCCTCTCCAGCGCCGATGCATCGTCCTCGTCGTCGCGATGGTACTATCAGTGCAGCAGCAGCCGCAGACATTGTTGATAAGTAAATCTAACCACCACGGGCGGGTGAATGCCGGACTAGGCCCCAGAATGGGGCCAAATTATGTGCAGCCGCGGAAAGGAGAGAAAAGAGAAAAGAAGGGGAAAGGATCGGGTAGATCTAAGCGACTGATGAATCCCCCCTCTGAGCAACTTTTAACTTTGAAACTTTTTACATTTTTCAGGGTTTTTGCTATGATTAATATGGAGGGCCATCAAAATTTCGGAATTTCGTGCTCAGTAGAACAACATAGCACGAAATTAGGGACACATTCAATGTGTCTTTTCAGTGGACCTCACAGCTTGTCTGCATTTTCTCCCACAGACCTCGNTCTTCCTTGATAACATTTCTTCCAATGTGCTATTTCAAACCCAAATAGACCAATCGCAAAAGCAGATGTCTCATCAATGACCTTCAATGCTCACACCAAAGAATAAACGGGTCTTCAACGGATAAATTTTCAAAGCTAACTGCACAAAAAATTACCGCAATGTCACGGCCTATCTCTTGCACGTGGCGCTGCGACCGCAATTTGATAGGAAGTTCTAGGCGTTAGATAGACTAAACCCATCAAGTGTCCAAATGAAATGGTCTAAACGAGTGAGACGCCCACCACACGCTCGCCGTGAGTGCACAACCATCCCACGGGCGCACACCGGGTCCGCGCAAGTGTCCCCGGTCAAACATTGGTGGTCCACAGGGTTAGGGTACGAGGAGTCCGGCGCGCGATGGGTGGCTTGGGCATTTTCCCCCCACTGCGGTCTGAAAGCGGGTCCGGGGCGCGTCTATGAACAAGCAGGGGCCAGCCAGTGGCAGGCAGCAAAGGGAAGGAAGGGAGCAGCGAGGGGGAGAAGCCATCAATCGCTGATCGAAGAGCGCAGCAGGAGTTTGCGGAGGAGTACAACTCGCGTCGGCACGATGGGTCTCTCGCGCGACACGATGCACAAGCGGCGCCACACCGGTGGCAAGCGCGCGGTCACGAACAAGAAGAGGAAGTACCTCAACTCGCGACCGGGCGCCTTCACCAAGCTCGGCTCCAAGCGCATCCATCTCGTGCGCTGCCGTGGTGGTGCCATCAAGCACCGCGCCATGCGCCTCGACACCGGCAACTTTAGCTGGTCCACCGAGAACATCACGCGCAAGACGCGTATTCTCGACGTTGTGTAAGTGAAGAACCTGGGCTCCTTTCCTTTTTTCGCTCATGGGGTTTGATCGATGGCCGTCGTCGATGTCCACTTCTACTGCTAGACCAGACCGGTCGTTGCCTTGCCAAGCGCGGGCCCCTCTTTCTCTGTCGCCTTGGCGACCCTTTCGATGCGTACCGGCTTGCCTCGCCATGAGCACGACACGTACATTTGTACATGTATGAGGTTGCCATTATCGATCAAAAAGTTGGGGAAGATGAGGTCTGCGAAAGTGGCAATATTTGGCATAGATAGACGAACGGTTGGCTGGTTGGCGTCGGCGAGCTTTTGATCGACTCGAGCGCCAAGCGAAAAAGGGAAAAGACGAAGAAACGAGAGAGATACCAAAGGAAGGAAGGAATGATTGACTGACAGATTGAGTTCTACTTTTTTCTTAACGCGTGCGGTTGAAAATATACAGGTGGAACTCCACCAACAACGAGCTCCTGCGCACCAAGACGCTCGTGAAGAACTGCATTGTGCAGATCGATGCCTCGGCCTTCCGCCAGGCGTACGAGAAGCACTACGGCGTTCTCGTCGGCACCAAGCGCCCGTCCAAGAAGAACGACGAGGCCGAGGATGAGAACAAGCCCAAGTCCAAGAAGGTCCAGACCAAGCTCGAGTCCCGCCAGAAGGGCCGCGAGCTCGACCCCCAGATCGAGGAGCAGTTCAACTCGGGCCGCCTCTTTGCCTGCGTCAGCTCGCGCCCCGGCCAGAGCGGTCGCTGCGACGGCTACATTCTCGAGGGTGAGGAGCTCCGTTTCTACAAGCGCATGCTCGACCGCAAGAAGGGCAAGAAGAACCAGTAAATTCTGTTCTGCTACAACTATATAGCTGGTCCTCACCTGTGCGTGTTTGCGTGTTTGCTTGCTCTTTCGCGCACGCTCGCGCGCTTTCATTTTCCCCCTTTACCGACAATCTCATACTATTCCCTTTTGCCAGCGTCCCTGCTCTTCTTCTCTCTTGTCTGTTCGTGTTTCTGACTTGTCTTGTCTTGTTTTGTCTTTTCCCAACACTTCTGCCTCGATGGGCTTTCAGAATGGGAATGACTCGTGGGTGCGTGCGTGCGTGCGTGTGGGTGGTTGGGGATCCGTATGAACTCGACGCGCCCTCTTTTCGTTTCTTTCGCTTGGTGTTGATCGTTTTGTGTGTCTTGTCGTGGCTTTGCGTTTGTTCGACCAAGTTGGCTTTTTGTCGTTTTCTAATGCCGCGTGAGCCAGCCAGGCAGCCAGGCGGCCAGCGAGCGAGCGTGTGTTCTTCTCCAGCGAATTGCCTCTTCTTGCGATGCGTTCTCCCCTTGGCGTCCAGCCCTCGCCCATTACGCACTGCACACCCTCCGAGTTCTTCTACTCAGCTGCCTGCCAGATAATGATTATCTGCTGCTGCTATTGCTGCTGCTGCTGCTGCTGTTGCTGTTGCTGCTGCTGCCGGAGTCGAGGACTCTCATCAGCCAGAGAGGAACGTGCGCGAGAGGCGAGGTGCGGTGCGTCGTCCGTCATGCGAGACGGGCGAGTTCTCGACAGAAAGGGTAGCCGGGGCCTAGGAGGGGGCTACGCGGCACCTGCCGTGCAAGCCCGAGTGTACGCGCCAGTGCAGGGCGGCGTCCGCAAGTGGAAAATGGCGGCCGCAAGTGAAGAATGGCGGCGCAGAGAGCAAACCATCAATCAACGAGCGCGAAGAGCTCGTCGCGCGCGTGCGGGCGGCGGGCGGCGCGTGAGCCAGCAGTCCTGCGCGAGCGCGCGCGCGCGAGAGAGCGGCTGCGACCGCGCCGGCCTCTCGCGTCGCGCGGGGGAAGCGATCGCCCTGCTGCGGCTCGAGAAGGACGAGAGCGCGGCTGAGACCGACGCGGCGAAGAGGACGCCAACCACCTTCCTTCGTTCAGGTCGGCCCGGACGGAGCAGAACCCGGCGCACCGACCGACTGTGCCGCTGAGACAGAACGGCATCGCCATCGCATCGCATCACATCGCGTCGCATCGTTTCTCTTTCATCGTCACATACAACACGCGACGGAGGCGCACGAAGCTGCGACGCGGAGCAGAGGCCGCATCGCCAGGAATAGAATCCCCTTTGCTCAGCTTCTTCTTCGCGAGACCTTTACCCGCGACACCACAGGGCCGACGTCAAGAAAAGACAGTCAGGCAGACACGGGCCGAGCTGTACGGAAGGAGAACAAGAAAGAAAAAAGTTGCGACTCTCACGCGCGACGCTTCGGAGGAACGTGAGCTTGCGAGAAGGAGCAGATTTCTTGAAAGCCAAGCGCACTTCTTGTTGACGACTCGTCTTTTGGCGGGGGAGATAAATCATGGAAACCATCGACCATCGTATGCTGCTGGAGCAGCAACTACCCAAGTTGCGTGTCGCTACATTAAAGCAAGTGCTGTCAACGTTTCGCCTGCGCAAGTCTGGAAACAAGGCCGATTTGGTGACCCGCATTCTGGAGTATGCCGACCGCACTGGCCTCAATGAGGATATTTTCAATGTTGTCACTAATCCATTTGGCACGGTAGGCTCACCCTCGGCCTCCTCGTACCAAGCTCCAACAATTCGACATCCGACTTCAAGCAGTAGTAGCAGCAGTAATAGCGTCGGCGGTGGGCACATCCCTGACCTTAGTTCCGACCCGCAATCCGCGGCCTTCTATTCCGGCGTAATGCAGGCGCTGCATCCCCGGGCAAAAGTTGCGATGAGCCAAGCACCTGATGAGTTAGAAGGGGAAGGGAGACTTTTGGAAAAGGCGAGGCTTTTACTGTCCGAAGTTGCCAAATCGGACCCCTTTACTGAGCTAGAGCAAGTCGTGTACGATGCAAGTCTGCTTGTGCACAGGGGCCACGGACCTTCGAACTTGATGGTCAGTCTGAGCCAGGTGCCGCGTTCGCTTCTCATGGAACCCGACGTCCAAGTCTTGGTCTACTGCGTCCAAGTGGCCAAGGGCAGAAAGGAACTCGAGGAAGACAGAAAACTTGTTAACGCCGGCAAGTCTGTGCCGATGCAAGCCAAAGTGGTACGATGGCCACCCGCAGCAGCAGTGTACGCAAACCAGAAAGCGGTCAAGTTGATTCAGCAGGCACCGGATGGGCGACTCCGCACCAAAGCCGTGCGCGAGCGCCCGGCGGATATTACCAAATTTGTGTCTTCAAGCTCGGCAAAGGCGAATTTACGTATAACGCACCCGTACTGCGAACTTCGCGACGAAGGTGCGCGCTTCGCCATCTCCGTAGTCGTGTCGCGACGGCTCACCACGCCCAAGCTTTTGGAGCGACTCACGACAACTCCGTACGATCACTCGCTCAAGCTCGTCCGTGACGTCTTTGGGGACGGCGAGATTGAGATGGGCCAAGTCGCGGTGAGTTTGCGTGACAACGTCACCTTTATGCCCATCGAGGTCCCCGTGCGTGGAAAGGATTGCACGCACGTGCAGTGTTTCGACGCGGGCGGATTTCTTGATTTCCAGCGCATTGCAAAGAACGCGCAGTTCCGCTGTCCAGTATGTAACAAAGCGCCATTGTATCCGGCCAATCTGCGGACAGATCCATGGTTTACGGAAATTATCCAAAAAGTCCGGGACTCGGGCGACAGCGTGGACAAGGTGGAGTACTTTAGTGATGGCCGGTGGCAACCCTTCGTAGAAGGTTCTCTGGATTCTGCAGCTCCAAGTTCAAATTCCTCGGAACCTCGTGGGCTGAAGCGACATGGATCTCTTCTTGAGTCAAACCGTCAGCCCTCCTTGCCTGTACTTCAAAGCTTGACGCCTGAGCAGGACTCCCGACCTGCGACGCCTCGACTTCCGGATTCAATGCCGGGCTCGCGGGAGGACGATGACGGAGCCATTGTGATCCTCGACTCTGATGACGACGAGTGAGGGGAGTGAAGAGTTTGGCTGCTACAGAATTCGGGTGATGGACGAGTAGGGAGGACTTGAAGCGACGACGATCATGCGAGTTCTTTCTCTTGCACGTACCTGTAAAATCTTTGTTGGATGCTGTGTGTGCACCATGGCAAGTAAATTATCAAGCAGCATTCTTTCGTTTCGACGAGCACCTCTGATGTTTTCGTTTTTATTTTTGTTTTCGTTTCCACCCGCCAATGCCCACGTACTATTTTTTGGCAACGTGTACACACAGGCATTCACAGTCAAGCAAGCGAAATCTTCATCACTGTCAGCTCAGATACGTTTCTTTTTTCTTTTCTTTTTCCTTCCATGCCGATGGCCCAGAAGACAAGATGTACAGAGAGACTTTTCAATCTTTGCCGCGCCGTAACGCCCATAGCAATTGTGTTGTGTTCGATAATTTTTTCTGCCATTTCTTTTTTGGACAATCTTGCCGTTCGTGTTGTGATTCGGGTGCAGGGTAACGTTGCAGGTGAGTTTCTCTTCTTCACCTGCCTGCAGGCAGGATAAGCGCTGTGTATCTGGGCTAGTGGCCAGTCAGCCAGACAGCCAGCCAGCTAGAGTGAGCTTGCGTGCGAAACGTTGGTGCACCGAATGGGCCCACCCTTCAGTTTCCTTGTCATGTCGCGTCTTTTGGGCTTGACACGCGTGTTCGTCGCAATCGCTATCGCTGTCGCTGTCGCTCTCGCTGACGGTCTCAATCAAAAAAAGACGAGTGCAACCTGCAGTTCGCCGTGGCTGACGATAATAAAGTAGAGCTACACCACGCCACACCATGCAACGGAGACTGCACGCAACACGCGATGCAAGAGCAACGCCGTGCATATTCTAAAGAAGCAACGCCATAACTGCTAGCCGAACCGCGCTTCTCTGCCAAGGTCACGGAATGCATTTCCAACGGCTCTTGCGACTTTTGTCCCTTCAGACACAGCAAAGACTCGTTGGGTTGATGTCACCAACCAGCCAGCCCGCTAAAAGCTAAGCTCCGTAGCGGTTGGGACTGTGGATCAACAGACAGACCAGGCCTAGGCTACTGGCGATGAAAATAGGCAAAAAACTAACAGCTGTAAAAGGTAGGAGGAGGTAGGCGATTGATTGATGTGGCCGCCAAGCTCTCACCACGAGAAGGCCTGCGGCTGCTGGCCGTGCCGCTGCTGCATGGCCTCGCTTTACTCGGTCACTGCACCCGCCCTATCCGCCGCCCACCGACAGCGAGCCTTTGCCTGCTCGACGGTCGACATGACATGACTGCCATGGGAGGGATGTGCTCGGTTTCCCCGCATCTCCATGGAAGCCGCTGTGGAGGAGCCCAACGTCCGAAAACGGCAATCGATCCGCGCGCGCGCTGCTTATTAGCCACAGCAGCCGGCACGCAAGCTCACAACACCCAACAGGACCTTTTGCTTCGTCGTGAGCCATGCCATGGTAGCGCCGCTGCTGTTCCTCTTGCAGCTGATGCTGTCGCTTGCAGCCAATGCCAGCTTTGCCTGGTTGGCTGGCTGGGGCGCTGCGTTCGGACCGACCCACTGCTTGTCTGATCTCGCATCAAAAAAAAAAAGAGCGCAAATAAATACTCACTGTAAATTATAGAAAAGAGGACCGTCGCGTGCTCGGACGTTGGGACGGCAACGGTGACTGGGGCGATCTCTCGTGCGATCTACCGAGACTGGCTGGCAGCGGCAGACGACCTGGCTGCTGGTTGCTGTTGCTTGCTTTGGTGTGACAGGGGCTTGCTTGCAACCCGTAGTAGCTGCTGCAGCTGGTTGCTTGTACTTCGGATCGATCGAATCACCGATACGCGATAGGATCGACTGCGACCGCCAACGAAGATCCCTGAAAAGTCGAGCTGCTACTTTAACCGGCTTTTCTGCGGCTAGGCGCTTCATGCCAAGCAAGAAAAATGGCCGCGCTCCTGTGGACCATGGACGCAGAGAGCGTATGTGTGTGTGCGTGCGTGGCCGATGATTTTGCCTGTGTTCGATGCAAGTCCCCCGGTGACGCTGAGCAACGTCCAAACGTCCGCCTGGCAGTGGGGCGCCCACCGCGCCGGACCCCGACACCAAGCATGAAATGACCACACCATTGCCATTCCCACGGCTAGGCCTGGTGCGGCATGGCTTCTGCGCACGCGATGGATGCGCGTTGAGCTCACGGTGATGTTAGGTGATGTGATGTGATGTGATGTGATGTGATGTGATGTGATGTGATGTGATGTGATGTCAATCTCGGCTATGCCGTGATGATTTCTTTTCCTGCAGTGGCAAGCCGCCACCACCTACCTACCTATACCTACCTACTTGCCATCTGACCAGCCAGCCAACCGACCGCCCAGGCACCATGGCCACTCGCCCGCCGGACCGACCGACTGGAGGCTCTCTCGCCTCGCCGTCGCGCGCGGCAGCAGCAGTGGCGGCAGCGGGACGCTCCACGATTCGGAGGCCTTGCTCATTTTTTTTCTTTCTGGTCCAGGGTGCGTCGTTGTTATTATCGGTGCGGAGGTGCCCATGGGCGCCCGATTCGCGCGAGGTTGCTGCTCCCTTGATTTGATCGATCTCTCTCCTCTTGTCGCTTTCCTTGGCCCGAACCGGCCGTCCAGCTGCAGCTGCACTTGCCTTGAGATGTCACGAGACGAGATTAGACGAGACGAGACGAGATGAGACGAGATGAGTGCGCTTTTCTGACCCATGATGAGAGCGACATAAGAGCGCCCTGCGAGCGCCATCGCCGCGATCGCAAGCTTGCTAGCTAGCTTCCCGAGTGCGCCCGGACCGCCGAGGCCTATGCGCGTTGCGGCCGAAAGGGGGGGGGGGGGGGGGGCTCGTCGTCGTCGCTGCAGCCGCGGGACGGCAGAAGCGAGCGAGTAAGCGAGGGAGCGGGCGCGCGTGAGGTCGTGTAAAATAAAAAGTAACCGGTAACGGGTAGAAAGCGCAAGCCCGGTTTTATGGTTGGCTATTTTTTTTTACACCTCATGTTCCCGCCAAGGCTCGGGCGCAAGGAAGGGACCATCCATCGATCCATCCGTGCGGGAGAGGAGCCGAGCCGTGGCCGCCCCGAGGCGGTCGCGCGTCGGGGACGATCGCGAGGCCTCAGCCCATCCATGCACGTACGCACGCACCGCGCGCTGGTCGCAATCGTTTCGAACTCGCGGAATTTGAACTTGGGTCAAGTTCAATTCAAACCCTGCTGCGACGAAAAGCCGCCGGCCGCCGCAGCGCTGCGCTACTGCGTCTCTGTGCTGTACTGGTCAGATCTGCGCGCCCTCCGCGAGCGTTTCGCCGCCGCCATCCCTTCCGCACGCGCTCAGCTAGCAAGGTCGCACGAGGAAACGCAAGCGCCCCCTCCCGGCGCCTCCTTTCTCCCTCCCGTTCCCAATTTGGCCACCCGCCAGCGCGTGGGCCAGTTCTGCGCTCTCCCCGCGAGGCGTTTCTCGCGCAGCCCCGCGCCGCCGCGCGCCGCGTTTCCGCCGCCCCCCGTCTCCCTCCCCGCCCCGCGCCGCGCCTCGAGGCGGTTTCCTCCGCGCCCCGCGCGCGGCCGAAGCGGTTCTGTCTGTGCTGCATGCGCGCTCTGGGTCTTGCGATCCATCTGCGCATCCAGCCATCGTCAGCCTGCCTAGCCCGCATCGCCAGCTCGCCCCGCCGCTGCCGGCCTCAGAGAGCGCAGCCCGCGCGAACGGAGCCGCCCTCCGCCCTCCGCCGCGCACGCGCCGCGCCGCGGCCTCCGGAGCCACTCGCGGCCGCGCGCGAACGGCGAGACCGCCTTGAGATTGTCTCGAGAGCGCGGTTCACGATTCGAGAGCGCACGGCAGACAGAAGAAACGGGGAAAGAAAGAAAGAAAGAAAGAAACGGGGAAAGAAAGAAAGAAAGAAAGAAAGAAAGAAAGAAAGAAAGAAAGGAAGAGCGGGCAGTGAGTGCGAGCCCGCGCAAGTGGGGAAAGCCCGTAAACCCGAGTGTGGCGGCGCGGCGCAAGTGGCCCTCCGCCGCGTCTTTTTCAAACCCCGAACTCCGGCCGCCTCAGTCTTGCCCGCCTGCTTTCGGTCATTCATACGTTCAAAGCACACTCGCCAGCAGCTAGCTCCGCGCGCACGCACCCGCCCGCGCGCGAGGAGACGACTCGCGGCTGCACGCACGCGCGCACGCACGCACGCACGCACGCACGGACGCAGCGCCGAGCCCCGGACGCTTTCGCGCGCCCGCTCCGTCGCACGGACGCGACCGCCAGGGAGGTCCTGGCGCGCCGCGGATTTGGTTTCAAAACGAGCACACGAAACAGTAGCGACGACGCGCGCGCGCTCCCCCGCGTGCCCTTACTGCCTGCGCCTGCACGCCTGCCCGCGCGCGCAGAAGCAGCAGCTCTCCCCACGCCCTCGCCTCCTTTTCCCCCGCCGCGCACCGCTCCCGTCGCGCCCGCGAGGCCTAGCGAGCTCGCCTGCAAGCAAGACACGGTCCGAGATCAAGACCGAGACGAGGACGAGGAGGCCCTGACGTGATCGAGTCGAGACCGGCCTTTGTCAGTCAGCTCACAAAGCAAGGCGACCAGCGCTTGTTCTCCTTCTTCCGCTTTCGCCCGCTTTCCTCACGCATTGCGAGGCAGAGGGAGACAGAGAGACAGACAAAGAAGCCTCGCCCCGCTGCTTTTTCCCTCTCCTTGACGGCCCCCAGCAGCAGCACCAGCTTCCGGCTCCCCCTCAGCAAGGACCGCAAGCCAGCAAGCCAAGACCAAAGTCTGAATCGCAAAAGAGCGCGGTCAGTCAAGAAGGAACAGCCAGCAGCAGCAGGACGCGCGCACGATGCTTACGCGGCGGAGCAGGAGACAGGCCGAGGCCGCAGAGGTAGACGACGACACCCTGGTCGCGGTTGCGGCCGCACCAAACCAGCGCGCATCGCGCGTGCGCACCCGCGCAAGCCGCTCGCGAGCACACACGGCCGCCAGCCAGGAGACCGCCGCAGAAGACCACCACCAGCACGAGCACCAACAGCAGCACCAGCGACAAGGCACCAACCAGGCGTCAGCAGCATCAACAGCAGCATCAACAGCAGCATCAACAGCAGCATCAGCAGGTCGGGCCACACGTAGGCGACGCGTCTCCCGCGAACCTCCCGCAAGAAGCATGCGTGGAACGCTTGAAGCAAACGCGAACGCCGCAGACACGACACACCACCACCACCAACAACAACAACAACAACAACGACGTGAAGCAGAGACAGACGCGGTCAACCGTGACCAGAACGTGAGCAATATGGAGGTACAAGATGATCGAGATGGTAATGCAGTTGACTCAAACGCAGACTCCGAAATTCTCCCAGGAACGCCCGACATGCAAGCTCTCGTGGTTTCAAGGGAAATGGTCGGCCTCGCACAAAATGATTTTAGTCGCCATGTCCTTCTCGAAGACCCACACATGTCCCGATTTGAGTCTCTTCTTCTTTCCAAACGTGCACTGATTCGATTTAATGCACTCCAGTGTTTGCGAGATTTGTGTGATAGTATCAACGGTAGGTATCGTGTCGTGGAGCAGGGCCTCGTGCCCGTCATTCTAAGTGTGCTCGGTCAGTGTGGTCATCTCGTTGAGCATCAGAGACTCTGTTTGCAAATCATCCGGGGCCTCTCCTTGATCGAATTCGGTCGTGAAGAGCTCGTGCAGCATGCGACCGTCAGCATGCTCGTCAAGCTCATTCGTTCCCCAGATGACGATGTACGCTGCAGCGCACTTCGGGCCACCTTCAATCTCTCTGTGGTCAATGTTCGCATCCGACAGTCCATTGTCGACTGTGGCGCACTTCCCTTTCTCATCGAAGCTTCCCAGGTCCCCTCAGACGGACAGTGCGCTGCAGTCGGCACACTCGCCAACTTGGCCACTGAAGTCGACATCAAGCGCGCCATTGTTCGCAAGTACAACGGTCTCAAGCCCCTCCTCGGTCTTCTTCGGTCCAATGACACCTCCATTCTCACGCATGCCTGCCGTGCGCTCTTTGCCATTGCCGCCAACGACGAGAACAAGCTGGCCATCACCCACGAAGGTGGTCTTCCACTTTTGCTCGACTGCATGAATTCGGTATGCGATGCCGTTCGCATGAACGCCGCCGGCGCTCTCGCTAATCTTGCAATCCACCCGGTCAACAAGCTCAAACTCGTCGAGCGTGGTGCGCTCACCCATCTGCGTAACCTCGCCTTCTCGGGTAACTGCAAGATCCAGCGCCAGGTGGCTCGCTGCCTCTTTGCGCTCGCCGCACACGTGGAAAACCGCAAAGCCATTCTCGAGGAAAACTGTCTGGCTGCCCTTGTACACCTTTTGCGCTCGGCGAACTTTGACGTTCAGGTCAATGCAGCAGGCGCAATCGGCAACATTGCCATGACGGACGACTACAAGAGGCCCGTGGTTGACTCTGGTGCTCTCGTGCGCCTCATCGAGCTTGCTTCCATGCCGGACACACGCGTGCAGCGCCAAGCCGCGCGTGCCATCTTCACGCTCACCGCCAAAGAGTTCTCCAAGCGAAAGCTTGCCGACAACAATGGTCTCCCGGCACTCATCTTTCTCACAAAGTCTCGCAACGAGGATATTCAGCGCGACGCTGCAGGTGCTTTGGCCAACATGGCCATTGGTAGCGAGAACAAGGACAAGATTGTTTCCCTGGGCGGACTCGACCCCCTCATCACCCTGCTCCACTCCCCGACCGTGGCCGTGCAGCGTCAGTCTGCTCGCGCCATCTTTGCCCTCGCCGGCAACGCCAATAACCAGCTGGCCATTCTCAAGGCAGGGGGTCTCGACCCGCTCATCAACTTGCTGCTCTCAAAGAACGACGAGGTGCAAAAGCATGCAGCTGGCGCCATTGCCAACATGGCCAATCGCCATCCTGCTCGCGTTGTTCAGGGCGGCGCGCTGCGCATGCTTGTCGGCATCGTCCTCACGCATCACTCGCTTGAGGTCCGTCGTCAGGCTGCGCGCGCTGTCTTTAACCTCACTCCCCCTTGCAACCGCCGCGGGCAAATGGTCCTCACGCCGTATGCTGGCGTTGCTGGCGAGCAGCAGCGTGTTCGCCATGAAATGCGCGCTCTCTTTGAGACCGTCCTCGCGGCGAACGTCGCTGCGCCGACCTACCAGAGACCCATTGCGAAACAACGCAGCACAGATTCTTGTGCTGCAGATGATACAGATGAGGAGGAAGACTTCAGCCGTTGCATCCAGCAGCAGCACTTCCGCCAGAGCGGTGTTGGTGCCGGTGAAAACCGTGGTCGCAAGCGCTCGTGTGATGATCTTCTCGCCAACGTCGATACGTCCTCTCTGCGCGGGAGCACTGGCAAGCGCCAGAGCCTCGCCTACGACATTATCGTTTCCGTACCCATTAGTGACAATAGTACCACGGAAACCGCACTCGCTGAGGACCAAAGCGAAATGTACATGGAGACCGAGGGCCAACAGCAGATTCGTCTCTCTTCTGACGCTTCTAGTGACGAAGAAGAAAAGTACGCCGATGTCGCGCATCCGACCTCGCGTCGTCAGTCGGATCGTGCTCGTACGCGTGCGGACGTCAAGTTCATGTCCAACCAAGGCGCGGGGCGCGGCGTTTCCATGGGGGGCAATGGGCCTTCGAGCCGCCGCTCCACGGCGACCACAGCGTACATGGACTTTTCTGGTCATGCAGCGATTCTGAGTGCGCGCTGCGATTTGATTGCTGCGCTCGTTGACCAAAAAATGCGCAAGCTCAGTCGCGGTGCGCAGAAACGCCGCAAGGGTGCAGAGGCCGTGCACACCAAGACCTTTGCAGAGATTGGCGAAGATCCCATGACAGATGACGAAGATGAGAACACCGAGGAAGAGTGCCTCGCGACGCAAAAGATGCACATTGTGATTCCTGAGCACCTGGCCTTCCCGCGCGAAGTCTGGCTTGCCTTCATGGAGTACTTGTACACTGATTCTGTGCGCAAGCATGCGCAAGTGCTTCGATGTGACGCAGACGTGGCACATCGTCTTGCTACTCTGTCCCTCAACGTCAGTCTGCCTCGTCTGTGCTGCTTTTGCCTCGAGCTTTGCCCGAGCATTGCAACCCGCAACCCCGCCTTTCGCGAGACAACTGGCGACAAGGCGCGCGAGTCTACCTGGGTTCGGGATCTCAGCAAACTTCTTCCGGAAACTGTGACGGAGAGTCAGCGCCGCCGCAAAGGTCTTGGGCCAATTAGTGCCGTGCCGGACTTTTCGGACATTGACGTTTGCCTCGACCCGGCGTTCCAGCAGCAAGGTGGAGCGTACTCGCGCAGCCCACGCGCTGCGGCTGCGGCGGTGCTCACTGGTACCTTGCCTGGGCCCTTTCTTCCCTGTGAAAGACCTGCCTCGATGCCGGTCTTGCCAGTCATTGACAGCAAGGGCTTTGGGGCCATGAGTCTCGGCCACCGAGATGCCCTCGATCAAGATCTTTCGGGCCATACTTCGCCCAAGCGAATTAAGACGGACCGCCATTCTCATCAGCCGGCGGGGGGGCTCTTTTCTCTGCGTGGAAGGTTTGCGGCTCACAAGGTCATTCTCGCGTCTCGCTGCGCATACTTTAAGGCGCAGTTCGGCTCCAATGCACGCTGGAAGGATGCTTCGGCACCAACGGTCCGCTTTTCGGCTTCGCAGCAAGCGCTTCGCATCTTTTTGCGGTACTTGTACTGCGGTACCGACCCGGAAATCACCGCAGCGCTTTCGGAGGATCCCTCGGTTACGCTCGAGGTCTTGGTTATCGCCAATGAGTACAATCTGGATGGCTTGCAGCTTCTCTGCGAATCTTTGCTCATTGGCTTTGTTGATGAGAACACTGTCTTTGTGCTCCTTCAGGAGCTCGAGCTTGTGCATGCGCCGCTTCTCCGATGCATCTGTCTTTCGTATCTCCTTGAGACGAAGAACCACGAGGTTCCCGCTGCGGCATTGGCTGCGATGCCGCGTGACTCCCTGACTGCGGAGATCAATGGTCAGTCGTTTGATGTACAATTCCTGCAATCTTTGGCGCAGGAGCTGCACGCTACGGGTGTCAAGTGGGGTTTCCTGGCCTCGGATAGCGAGGCGCCCAGCTTTCCCGAGCACAAGTTCAAGCAAACGAGCATCAAGGACTACTTTAACCGGAACACGGCCGATCCTCGCGTTGAGCACTGCTGAGGACGTTGAATGGATAACTAGTCTTTGGGAGACGAAGAGAATGAGATCTGAAAACGAAGGCCAAGACAAAAGTCGTGACTTGCACTAGGCAAAATCGAGTCGTGTGTTTCGACGTTTTCACTCTTTTTCTTTTCAAAAGAAAAGAGAGGGAGACTGGACCAGCAAAGTAATTACTCTGGCGGGCTGGTCGGTCGGCATGCGCGTGAAAAATGAAGCAAAAAAGCAAATGGCTATATACGCAGCATGCCTCTTTCTCTCTCTGAAGCCAAGCACGAACCACGCATCCAGGAATGTGCTTCTTGTCAAAAAAACAAACAAACAAACGTATCAAACAATTCAAATGGAAAAGTCAAACGAATGTTTTTGTAAATTTGTCATGTTTTCAACTGATGTGCTTTTAGGTTCTACGCCTTCTTGGCTCGAGAGTCTCCATTTCGCAAAGGAAAAGGAGGCTTGATCCAGAGCCTGAGTAAGAGTAAGAGATGAGTTGCCTGCAAGAGACCACTCGACAATGGCGTCGCCGGGTACACGTTGTAGCAGACTTCGATCGTCACGCATACAAGAATAGCCACTACGACATTGGCCCTGCTAGCGTATGCAAGAAAGGCCAGCGAGTGAAAATACCACGAGTAAAACTGGTAGTGCATGCTCCGCGCAAAGGCGATGCCAATAAAATTGCTCGTGAGCAGTGTTGTTGTTACGTGCATCTTCCAATCGTGTGCGGGAACACGCGTCGATCCGAGCGGAGCGCGCATCGGAGAAGCAAGACTTGAGCGAACGAGACCGAGAAGACCGCCCTTGTGCGAAGCCGCAAAATGACGCTGACCAAACGCCAGCCACGTGAGAAGCGTTGCGGACAAGAGTCCGAGTGCGAGTTCTTTACGGACAAAGGTTTCTGGATCGAGAAACTTAAAGTTGACTGTCCATTTGAACATAAAGACGCGCCCAAGCTCAAAGGCGCGGTCCATGTAGCCAGCGGCATTGGCACGTAAAAATGGAAACGCAACCGCGACCTGGGTACCCACGCAGAGCGCCGCATGACCCAAAGAGGCAGTGAGGCCGATTGACTCGAGGAGCAGAACTGCCACACCCGGTGCGAAAAGGAGAATATTCATCTTGACGCTGAGAGCTGCACTAAAGAGGAGGGTTCCAAGAATCCAGCGGCGGCGGACGTACAGAAAGAGGGCGGCGTACATGATGACCATGGCGATACCATCGTTAAAGAGTCGCAAGACAAAGATGGAGTGCACGCGGCGAGAAAGGACGACCATCGGTCCAACCCAGAACGGGACCCTGCGCGCGTCTCTGGCGGCATCTGGCTGATAGTAGATGGCTCCGAGGACGAGGAAAACGAGCAGGGCATGGAGCCCAGCAAAAAGGATTTGCGCGGGCAAAAGGTCGGTGCCGCCTCGCGTGAGCTCACGGATTGCCATGTATATCCATACAAAGCCTGCTGGGTACACGAGCGGGCCCGTGTCTCCCCTGAGCTTGGTGTAGTCCCACTCGTCGTGCAGGAGTGGGCCCTCGACTTCCTGCATGTACGCTTTGAAGTCGATCTCTGTGTATGGGACGAAACGAATTATGGCCAAGCTCAGCGCGAGGTCCGCGGCAGCGGCCAGCGTCCACCACCACCATTTGGTGCTCGCATCGTCGAGCGCTGCGCGTGTCCGTGCAACAAAGCTCATCGTTGGTTCGCGCTTGCGTAAATGCAATTTCGTTTTCTTCGCCAGCCTGGGTGGGCCAAGATGGGTTGCGCAGATCATGCGATATCTTTCAAAGGCTTTGCGACGTTCGTTCGTGGCTTGACCCAAATTTTCATCAAGTCTTGCTTGTAGCTAGCTGCACAGGGTTTGGCTGTCGAGATCAAGTAATGGAGCCTCATCGGCGAAGCGTTCGTGCGAAACTCGAATTTACGAGGATATTCTGATTTTTTTATTTTCTTTCAAAAGCAAAACGACGAAATGAATGCATTTTACATTTTGCATTCTGATCAAGAAACAAAGCGAGCAAGAAAAGAGAAACAAAGAAAGTAACAAAAAAAGAAAAGACGCAAAAGGAAAGGTTTGCAGACAATCTCTACCCTGAAATGAGGAGCTTGGCGATATCAGAGACGCTGACGACGCCGAGAGGCGTGCGCGACTCGTCGCAGACAAAGACGCGATGCTTCTTGGTGAGCGCAAGTTTACTGATAATTTTGCGAATGGGTGTGTCAATGCGCACGACGACAGCGGGAGCTCGCGTGATGCCCTCCTTGTTGGAGGCCGTGAGCTCGACCATGGAAACAAAGTCACCGCAGTTGAGGTCCATGAGGGCGAGAGACTCGCGACCGCCCGCTTTGACCTTGGCGGCCTCATCCTGAATGCTGACGGGCTTTTCACCATCCGTTCGCTTCGTCTGTTCGGCCGTGAGACGCTGCAAGGCGGCCTCCTCCATGCTGCCAAAGAGGCGAATATCCTTTGTGGTGATGGAGCTGAGCAGCTTTCCCTCCTCGTCGAGAACACCAACTGCGCTGACGCCATTCTCAATAATCAGACGAAAGGCGTCTTTGGCCAGTTGCGTCTCGGACTCCACGGTGAGGACATCGCGCATCCCAAAGCCGCCCGAGTTCTTGGGCGTCTTGGAAAAGACCTCGGGCAGCTCCTCGCCGTTAGCTTCCATCTCTTTGAGCAGCTCGTTGAGCACATGGGTAACGTGTGACTGGGAGATGATCTTGGTAATGCGGCCGTCCTCGCCAATAACGGGGACGCGGCGCGTCGAGGTCGCGAGGAGGGTCATGACCTCTTTCATTTCCGCATCCTCGGTTACAGGGTGCCAGGCGGCTCCAGCATCGACGCGATCCTGGTCTTCTTCTTCGCTGTCAAAAATGCTGCCCACCAGCAACTCGGTGCAGTCCGGACTCGTGCTTCCCGATGTCGCGAGTCGCAGCGCAGTGGACTTTTTCAGCATGGAGTCCGGGATGGCGGAGATGAGCAAATCTACGCTGTAGATGAGCGCAAGAGCGTCGGTGATGTCAAAGAACCCGAGGTACTTTCCAGCTTCATCGTCGTATACGGGCGCCGACAGGATCTTGTGCTGCACGAGTTGCCGGAAGGCGGCATCGACCGTATCCGTCTTCTTCACCTCCACGATCGCCTTGGACGCGAAGGGGAAGTCCCCCACCTTTTTCGTCGAAAAGAGGTCCATCTTGCGCCCCCTGCTCCTTCTCCTCCTGCTGCTCCTGCTCCCCGTGCGCGCAGCAAACAGCTGCAGCTGCCTGCCTGCAGCTCTTGCGCCGGGACGCGCCTCGGTTTCGAGTCCGCGCGCGCGGCGTGCTTCTTCCTCTGCTGCGCGGGTGCGACGCGCGCGTGCGCTGCGCCGCGCGGTTCTCGGCTCGGCTCGGCTCCGCTGCGCTCCGCTGCGCTGCGCTGCGCTGCGCGGGGCTGCGCTGCGCGGGGCTCGGCTCTGCGCGTGCGGGTCGGGCGCGGAGGTTCGGGTTGCCTGTCTGTCGTCTGGTATGTATCTATCTTTCTAACACCTGCTCCGGGCAGCTCGCGAGAAGCACGCAAAGGGAAGCGGCCCAGGAAGCAGATTCGGGGGCCTGCGCAACGCGCGCAATCGGGGGCCCGGCCGCTCTCACGCGTCGAGCACGAGCAGGGCCACGGCGCTGCTCGTGCACGCGGAGAGCGGCGAGCAGAGCGGCTTCGGCGGCGGGAGAAAGGCCCGCTCGGCACGCCGGACACGCGGAGGCAGGCTGGCTGGCAGGCAGGCAGCGGCGGCGGCGGGACGATGGCGCGCGAGGGCGCGACGAGGAAGAAGAAGTCGATGAAGAGACCCCGGACGGAAGGCGGCGGCGCCAAGGACGGGGCTGCTGGCGCTGCTGGTGGAGGCGCCGCGGTGCGCGAGGGACGCCGGCGCGGGGGAGGCGGGAAAAGGGCACGCCGCGAGGCGGGGCCGGAGGTGGTCCCGCAGAAGGACCACGACGCGGTGCTGGCGGCGCTGGAAAAGGTCGCGTGGACGGAGGTCGTCAACACGTCCCGCAAGAACGTCATCCCCGGCGACGCGCCCAAGTGCGCCAAGGGAAAGCCATACTGCATGTCCTTCATCCTCGGACCGAACATGAAGGACCCGGAGCGCCGTCCGAGCTACTGGACGGAGCAGAACCCTGAACTCTTTCGTCTGCTCTGCGAGCTCATGAAGAAGCGCGACCCGGACCACCAGTTCACCAATATCACCATCAACAAGAACCTTCGCTGCAAGCCGCACAGGGATCGAGGAAACCATGGCATGTCGTACATTATTGGCTTTGGCGACTACCAGGGCGGCGAGCTCATGGTCGGGCCCCGCTCCGCCAAGGCTCCGGGTAATGACCCCGTCGCAGAGGCGCAAGCTGGTCGCGGCTTCGTTAAGCACTCCATTCGAAGACGCTGGCTTTCTTTCTTCGGAGCACAAGAGACTCACTTTACCGCACCTTTTACGGGAGACCGCTACACATGCGTCTTTTATAATTTTCCAGACGTGCACGTGAACACAAAGCGTCTTACAGCGAGTGCGAAAGCGTCAACCGCGGACACCTCTTCAGGCTCCAAGGCACCGCAAACCGCCATCGATCCTGCTTTTCGTAGTAAATTAGAGGCGTACAAGGCGAAGCTAAAGCGTGCACCACGCGCGCGAAAATAGGAGCTTTTTCCTGATGTAGACAGAGAGAAATTGAGTCGACATACTTATTTTTATTCCAAAACGTTCGTTTCGTGACAAAGCTGGGTAGATATGTTTCGATCAATTGCACTTGGCCAGACGCCTTCATTCTTTTTCGTCAAGAGACGGAGTTCGTTTGGACCTGATTTGATCAGTGACCCACATGAGTTTCATGTGTGGAGAAACCTCCCTAGCGTCTTCTCATTCTCTTTCCTTGCTTTTTTTCCTATGTAGAATAATAAGTCGAACTTCAGAAACAAGAAGCCATTTAGCCATGGCGGAGGGCGCGCGCGCTCGTGACACTGGCGTCCGACCCCAGGATGGCGTCGGTGCGCCTTGTCTGGTGCCTGTACCGGACGAGGAGCTCGCAGGCGTGGAGGAGTGGGACGAAGCGAAGCTGGCAGCCAAGGTCACTCTCCCATGGATCGAGCGACTCAGCGCCGCTCAAGTTGACGCAATCTTCAAGCGTGCGGACACGCTCGGTGTGGACCTCGGCCGTAAGGAGGAAATACGTCTCGCTGTCATACAGCAGGGCGACAACCGCACGATTTACAAGTGGTTCGACAGCGACGTGGCGTACGTCGCTCCCCCTGTCGCCGCGCGGGAACGAACGAGCGAACTTCGAAGGAGCGCGAATGCCGCGATGGTTTCCAGCAGAACCGAAGCCGAAGCCGTGCCGCCCCACCCCAGGTCTTTAGCGGTGAGATCGTCTCGAGCGACTAGATCCCCGGGCAGCGTCCCCTGGATCTTCCAGCCCAGATTCATCGAACCCTGGACCTACTTTGGCGATGACACGCACAAGGCGCTCGATATCTTCAAGTCCACGCTGCTCTCTGAGAAGGTTGGGAATCCGAATCTTATGTCCCAGCATCTTGCCCCGTACTCTGCTGCGGAGTCCGCTACGGAGCGCGAGACGCCGGTGCAGTCCTGGGCATTGACGTACCACCACAAGGTCCTCGCCCACGGCCTCCACCCCGTCATCGAAGATCTTTCGCGTGGTTCCGTGACTCTAGGGTGCATGTATCAGATGAAGCGAGAAGTGCGCCTTGGTTTTGGCCTTGGGGACCGTTTCATGGACGGTGAGACTTATTCCGTAGACGACGGCTCTCTTGTAGCATGCGTTGAGTGCAAGCGGACGGGGACTATGCCCTGGATCTCGATCGTGAATGAGTACAACCGGTGCTTGCCCTCGGGCTCCCATAGGACTGTTATCCGACTCGATGAAAACGGCGATCACACCGAGCCCCGTCTGAATGTGATCAGCTGGCGGCTGACGGTCGCAGACCCTTTGGGACAGCTCGTCATGTACATGGTCATGTCTGGGTGCAAGTTCGGAATGCTGACCAACAGCTACAGGACCTTCTTTGTTCGCCTCGGCAATCGTCCACGCGCCGTCTACGTCACGGATGCCTTCTACCCAGAGCAAGACGACACTCACCGCAACCCAAACGGCATGGCTCTTGGCCACGCGACTCTGCTCTTCTATACGCACGCCCTCAGTGACCATGAGCGTGGCCAGCCGCGGAAGCCATTCTGGAACTGGTTCGATTGCCCAAACGTACAGGGTGCTGACGAAGACACGCGATTCGATGACACGCCTCAGCAGGACAGCGATGGGAGAAACGACGACCCAGATGATACGCCCGACATACAGGACATGTACACGCAAGACGTGCAGGCTCTTTTCGGGCAGAGACTCAATCTCGTTGCCGACGACGGCTCGCGCGTCATCGAGCTTGACCTGGGGGAGCGGTACTGGATAAAGCACGAAGGCACGGACGTGCTGTGCGGCGTCGGGCTTGGTATGGGCAACGTCGATGTTGAGGGTCACCGGTGCTTTTTAAAGACGGTGTCTCTTTATGCCAAGTCCGCGAACCGCGAACTACTGCACGAAGCGCAGGTTTACGGGGAGCTCAAGCACCTCCAGGGTGGTGTTCTGCCAAGACTCGTTCTACATGGCCAGGACGTGTTCTTTGCACTCCGGGGCGTGCTTACGACACAGGAAGGTGTGGCCTTGAGCGCTGGTGGATCGAAAGTGGCAGAGCGCATCTCACTCTCCGGAGGCCTTGCCACCCTCACCAACAAGATTGAGGGAGCGCTGAGTGCGCTCCACGCGGCCGGGTATTTGCACGGAGACGTGGCGCTACGTAACATCGTTATCAATAGTTCCGGGGATGTCAAGCTCATTGACCTAGGGCGCGCACGCAAGCTGTTGAGCCCGGGCGAGGCATCTGATGAGCTCAAGATCGTGAGGGAGACATTGGTTCCGCAACTGAGAAGTATCGTTTGATCAATTGAGTTTGCCATAATCAATGCGAGGCAAGGTACTCCCGACCTTGCACCGCACTGTTGCCGTCGATCGTGACACTTTACGAGGCCAACCACCAGAAGGAGTAGTGTCTGTAAGACAGATCACGGGCCGAATCGACAAGACATGATAATAATAATTTGTTGTTGCTGAGTCCTATCAAGGTGGAGCGGTCGGCGTTCGTGCCCTTGTCTCTACTTTGCGTCGGCAGTCGGTATACGACGAAGTTGCAACAGCCCCCCCCCCCTTGCCTACCTAATAGGATAGAGAAGACGCCACGGCCCTTATATAACACTCGTCGCGATGACTTCGTCCTGCCACCGAACCGACTTACTACCTATGGCTGACGAAAAACCCTAACCACAAACACCTACACCCTCTTGGATCTTAATTTCTGATCCTTGATGCAAAACGCTTTCGCGGCCGGTCTCAGTAAACGCTTCTTCTGGGGACGGGCAGAACACAATCACAGTCACAAGCTCCATACCATGAGTAGTGAAACACATCTTTTGCAATCTAGCACAATGAAGCTCGCGCTCTCGTTGATCCTTGTTTCAGCGGCATCTGCTGCCACCACCATTAGCACCAACACTACTGCTACTGCTATTGCTACTGCTATTACTTCTGCAAAGCCGACACCGACACCTTTGTTGAAGGGGATATTATCGCAGACTATGACCTCGTGGCGGCCTCCTACGGAAAGGAAGTCGCCGAAGCGTCAAAGGACATACTACTCCCCACTGCATCTGCACGCCAGGTGGTGGGTACAAACGGGCTGGAAAGAATGTAGAAATTTGTGAAGTGGATCGGCGGTATCGTCCCATTCCAGATCAATGCGAACGAATTCTCCGAAGGAGACCAGGACAGAATCAGTACCCTCTTTGCCAGCCTGAATGACACCTTCAAGGGTGTGATTGTGTTTCGTCCACGACAAGTTGAAGGCGACAAGGCTTTCATCCACGTTTCACGGTACCAAGGCGGCTGCTTCTCTGGTCTCGGACACGATGGCGGGGAATGCATTGTGCACCTTGGTCAAGGGTGCGCTGGTCGCCAAAGTTTCGAGCACGAGGACATGCATGCACTAGGCGTGTGGCACGAACAGAGTCGCCCTGATCGAGATGACCACGTTGTTATCCTGTGAGATAATATTTTTTAAGACCGTCTCCACGTAAGACCAGGAGACGATTTCCCATATTGGTGTACGGAGATTTGGCACTCGCGATATTCCGCACTTCAGCCAATCGCCTCGCCGACGCGCAGGCTCGCTCCGCCGCCCTCTGGCTGCTCAGAACACCCGGCGGCACGGCCGTGCAAGCCTTCGTTGTAAAGTTGTGTTACCCCCCTTTTTTCACCTCATGCGTCTAATCATCGACGATGGACCAGCGCAGAACTGCGCGAAAGGGCGACTTTGCGCGGGCTTTGCGACCGTGTTCGTGGCGGAGACTGCCGCGCAGCTGGGCTAGATGGCAGGCACAGACAAGGAAACGCGTGGAGAAGACAGATTCGCTGTTAGATATCGTTGTTGGTCGGTTTTGCTTGCATTTTGCGATATTTGGTCTTCACGTTGGCAATCTTTGCCTTGATCTGGGTCTCTGTAGGGAAGCTAGCTGGCTTGGGCCCAACGTGTTGATCAAGAAAGGTCTTCATGATTTACTTGGGTGTCTTGCTTGGGTTCGTGACCGTAAGAAGTTGAATCTCGTTGGCAAATTTGGCTTCCATGCCTTTTCGCCCCCTTCCTGGTGACCCAGACTGCATAACTGCTGCAGCTGCTGCGTCCTTTGGTGCAAGCTCTGCTGCCCTTGCCATTCTTTCAGCTTGCGCTCGAGCCTTCTGTTGAGTGCTGAGCTGCCCGATGAGCAACTTGATGCGTTCCTCAGAAGGAAGACACAATCGTCCTGGGAACTCCTTCTCGAGATGCGCGCGCATCGCACCTGGCCCCATCTTGTGCGACGAGTTCTCGACGCCTAAGTCCAAAAGCTCTTCGACTCGCTCCCTGTAAGAGCCCATGTAGTCGCTACCGTAAGTCGAGCCGTGATGAGGCCGCCGCGCCCAACCTTGAGGTTTCGCTGGAAGAACATTGTGACCGCGAGCGCATACTCTGGCATATCGCTTCTCCCGTCTCGTAGGCTGATCGTCGCTTGCTCGTCATTGCTTGCTATTTGCGTTACGTTGTCTTCGCCGATCGTCTCGCACGCTTGCTCAATTGTATCCTCGTCATTGTGGGCTTCACACGCAAGTCATCCCAGCCGAGGTCGTGGCTTGCATAAGCAAGTCCCCACTCTGGTCCATCGACTCCACCATGCGACGAAAAACGAACTGCGTATGCAGCGACATCTTGCCGCTCGGAATCGACAAAGGATGCCGATCGTTGCTGCTGTGCTTGCTGCTGCGATCGATGTTGGTCTGACAAGCTGTCGGAGCATTCGTTTGTTGCACCGCCCGGCGAAGCATGACGCCCAGGCCGACGAGGACCACGAACTGTGCCACAACGAAACGCATTTAGCAAGTGTACTCCCCAAAGCGGTCCCTCGAACCAAATGTCATCGCTTACCACACCAGGAGCTTGTTCAGGATGCTGGGAGTTTCAACAGTCATTGGTACCTTATTAGGCGCTTTTGCGTCTACCTTTGCCCTATTATGACTTGGTACTCTCTGCCCATATTAGCGCCTATTACCACCACCCCACGCGGCCCGCAAACGCGATAACTTTTCGTCTACGAAATTTCGCGGCTCAAAAAGACCAGATTCGTGCTCTCCAGGCCGAGCCGAAGCCAGGCGTCCTCGCCGCGGTCTGCGAAACGCAAGTGCGGATTTTCGGGTCTGTCAAATCTCCGTATATTTTTGCTCCTGCTCTTATAAAAAGACGGTCTTAAAATTAAAGAGGGGAAAGAGGGCAAGTTTCAAGAGCGCTCTTCCATCGACTCCCTTGGTTTCGAATATGACATCTACAGTGCGATGCATTACCGTCCAAAGTCGTTCAGCAAGGACGGTGAGAGAACGATCGATATCATCGACCCACCGGGTGGGATTATGGGCAATAACATTGGTCTAACAGAGAACGACATTGCACAAGTCCTGGCCTTTTACACGGACGCAACGCCGAAGCCCACCACTACACCTGAGCCAACGGCAAAAGCCACACCCTATCCTACAACCGGGCCCACAACGCTATCCACACCCCAAACTGTAGCACTAACGCCAGAGCCCACTACCCTTGGAACTGTGGCGCCGACGACAGCGCTAACAGCGGTGCCTACAGGCAGCAGCGAGGAGAAGGACCTTTGGCGCCTGTGCAGGAAGTTTGGCGATAGAGAAGCATGCGAAACTATCGAGGACGGGTACGGGCTTTGTGCGTGGAACTGCAGTCGCGATAAGTGTGTGGTTCGGAAATACGCAGAATGTTTGCACTCCGCTTCAGCTTCGCCACCGAACTTCGATGAGTTTGATCGCAAGACAAAATGTGGGCGCTTGAAGACAGTCGGTCAAGCGAGTGAGTTCCTTGATTATACGATCAAACGAGCTAACCAGAGTCTGCGGGACGCGAAGGAGACTCGATGTCGCGCACAGCCTGCAAAATGTCGCGCGCAACGGCCTCGTCCTTTTCCAGTGGACCTTCCCCATGAAAGTACATGCTCGCAATGTTTTTGTAGGCATCCAAGGAGCCGAGACTAGCTGCGTGCTCATACGCCCGATACGCCTCAAGGTGATCGCGCGGGGTACCCAAGCCATTGTAATGCATCGCGCCCGCATTAAGCGCTGCCTCGGCGTGACCTTCGACAGCGGCGCGCTCAAAGAATCGCAACGCGCGTTGATAGTCGACGCTCTCGTTGCCCATCAAGCTCCCCTCTTCTTGCATACACAATGATCCACAATAGAAGAGCGCCTCGGCGTCATTCTGTGCGACAGCCGCATCCAGGTACCCTTTGGCGGCCGAATACAAGTCAGGATCATCGCTTAGCATTTGTGCTGCGTAAAGCTGTGCTTGTGTATGGCCCTGCCCTGCGGCGCGCGCGATAAAGTCCCAGCCGGATGCGATGTCGCCTCCCTCAAAAGCAGGATCAATTCGAGCGTCCCCTTCGATCAAGTACTTGCCGAGCCAGAATTCTGCACTTTTGTCCTTGCACGTTTCGGCGGCAATGGTCATAAGTCGAAGCGTTTCAGAGCCATCAGGCTGCAAAAGCTCGGGGATACCGTCATAATAAAGATTGGCAAGATTGTACAGCGCGTCCGGATGTGGCGGATCCGCTTCGGCAGCCTCTTTGTAAAAAGCGAGAGCATCATGCGAGGTGATGTCCATTGCGCGCTCCATCGTGGTGCGATGCGACTCGTCTTGAAACCATGCGTTGCCGAGAATGACCATGGCGTCGGTGTTGCCTGCCCCTGCAGCCGTAAAGAGCCATCCAAGGCCTTCTCGACGCTTTTCGGCGGGTGACAATTGGTCTTCCTTTTTCTTTTTCCGGTTGAGATTACGGATGCGGACAATTTCGAGCTTGGTCTCCTGTGCGTTGCGCGAGCCGCCCGTAGGGATTCCGCGATGATCGAGCGTTGGGACCATTTCCTGCAAGACGTCGCTCTTTCCACCAGACTCTGTGGCCTCCTTCTTTTGCTGGGCCTCTTCGAGAGTGCTATCGGCAAGGAGCTTTTGGCCCAGTGCACGCTGCGCCTCGACGAGGCCTTTTTCTGCCGCCTCGCGCAGTTTTTTCTCAGCGGCGCGAGGTCTCGAGCTGCGAGCCATCAGGTCAGCGGCTTCCGCGAAGAGTTTCTCTGCGTCAGCGTCGCTGCTCCGAGCGCTGCTGCTGCTGCTACTCAGGCCGCGGCGCCACGAGGGCGTCGCGCTCGCGGCCGACAGCTTTGCCCGTGTCACTCCCAAGAAAGGTCCCGAGGCCGAAGCTTCTGCCGCGAGTAGTCGCTGCTGCGGTTCGCCCAAACGCGCCCCCCGCGTCGCCGCCACGCCTGCACAGTGCAGCGTCGCCCGCGCCGCCCTCAACATCGTGGTTGTCTCGTTCTCGAACTACTTGTTGTTGGCGTGAGGCTATTTCATGCTATGGCCATCGTGGTCTTTTGCAAGCAGCAGCAGCAGCAGCAGCAGCAGCAGCAGCAGCAAGCGAGCAGGACCTTACTAACGCCCTCGAGGAGTTTACCTTGCGCACTCCCCGCTTGGTCGCTTTTGCTCGCTTTGGGCTTTGTCTGCCCACGTCCGAGGCAGACTCAGTTGCGTCAAGGCTCGTGGTGCGAGCAACACACACACACATTAGGCAAGCCTTTGGGATTGGTCGACAACGTCCAAAGACAGCCAAAGGCCGCGAAAAAAGCCAACACCTTGTTCGACGCTCGACAAGTCCTCGAGTCGTGTCAAGGGGAAAAGAGTCGTAACCTAAATCTCTAGCGCTGGCTGACCGCCCTTTGGTGCCTTGCTTGGCTGCGAGAAGACGACAACCGTGTCGAGCGTGCACCCATGCAGGGCTCTTTTACACTGCAGTCCTGATCTCGTTCAAGTCGGACGTGGCGACTCCTTGCCGCTTGGTGCGGTGCCGACCACGCGAGGACAGGAGCTCGAGTTCCGTCCTTCCGCGCGCCTCGGCGCAAGCACACGAGATCATTCTAGCATGTCAACACTCACATCAACTTCAAGATGCAAGGCCTAGTAGGGCTAGCTAGCAAGCTAGGTGTAGGTGTGGGCGCCCCTCGAGCAGAATCTCGCGCAAGCTGGGCGGGCGGGCGAGACTTTTACGTCCTTCGGACCTCGCGCACCGCGCCGCGTGCCGTCCGGGTCGGGGAAAGACCCCGGGCTTGAGCAAGCGTCAAGGCGCTGGTGGCTGACCACGGGTTCAGGGCGCCCCGCTAGGTGCGTCTGCACGCATCGCCAGGGCCGACGGCGCACTTTGTGCACGTGCGGAGGCACGGCACGCGCAAAGCTTTTCCTAGAACCAGGTCTGCCCGACTTGGAGGGGGAAGCAAGCTAGCTCGCGAGCAAGCGGTGCAGACAAACCTGCAAGCACGCGACTGATATGAGTGAGCGGCCAAGCAAGCACGCAAGCAAAGAAACCAGCAAGGACGCGGTTGAGCGAAGCGAGCAGAGCGCGCGTAGGAACGCGAGCTACGGGAAGCAAGCGCAAGCGCGATGACCGCGACGAGCGCGATGCCGCGCGAGCTTGCGGAGGCAGCTATCGAGGCGGACCCGGAAACGATGGATATCGTGCGTCTTGTGCATGGAGCCCTCATGCTCGAGTCGTTTGCGCTGCTCGTGCCACTTCTGATCTCATATGGATTCCGCAAGGTGCGGTCTTCGTATATTGGCGCCTCAAGCGCAGTAACATCGACGTCGAGCCTACCCATGCAACAAGAGAGCTTACTCGTCAACCCTCTGGAGAGTGTATTCTTCTTTCGCCATGTGGTGATTGCCTATATCGCCTTTGCTTCGCAGATTGCCGGCATCATTCTCATTGTCCTCTTTAAATCGGAGCACCTTGACTCCACGCACGCCAAGGTTGGCGTTGCGGTCATGGGCGTTGTAGTACTGCAAATGGTGCTTGGCATTTTCCGTCCCAACAAGTTTACACGTCCCGCGTGGTGGATTTTTCTTCATCGTCGCTTGCTCCCCATGCTGGTATTCTTAGGCGGACTAGCGGCCATTGCGCTAGGAATGCTCGAGAAGAGCAAGTTGGATGGACAGTCAACCGAATCACTTTCTGATTTTGGGAGCTATGAGTGGCTTGTGGTTATCCTTGCCTCCACCATTGGTCTACTCTATGTTGTCGCAAGCTTTGCAAATAACAAGCTTCGCAAGATTCCCGACTTTTGAGAACAGAATTGGGCCTGCTGGCTCTTGTCGACATGATCCTTGAAAGCGTATATACATTTTTTGTCTTTGTTTGATTGTCTCCTTGCGTCTTGTGAAGAAGAAGAAGAAGAAGAAGAAGAAGACAATGGATATCAGCGAAAGTGGAGACTATACGACAAGCAAACGTTCGGTCAATGACGAACATCTTATCCTTCGAATTGTTTTTATTTCAATCTGGACAGAGACTGGAAATGCAAAATAACAACTTCATGTGCGCACTGCACAGCATAGCTTCGTAGTATCACGGGCCACAAAAGTACCAGCGTGCATGTGATATCTCTCGAAAGCTACTATTAAAGTGCTCTTGTGATCGCGTTGAGTATCCATCAGTGCAAGTGTTTGTATTGACAACAATCTGTACATCATCGACCGAGACAGTACCTCTTGGCTGGCTGGCTCCCGCTCGCCCAGACAAGCTCTGCCATGGAAGCTAGTCCTTGACAACTGACCACCTTGCCTTAGGCAAAGTATATGAGGTCCATGTCGAAGCACAGACTTGTTGATTGTTGTGGCGCTCGCCCGCTCGCTCGCTCGCTCGCTCGACACGAATGTCTCTGGAAATAGTTGGAAAGCAAGACCAAGCCTTCCCCTCGTGCTGGAAAGACTTGCGACAACGTCATTGTGATGTCGCGCAAGCGCCTGATGATCCAGGCTGCAGTGCAAAATTAAGACCAGAGGCTCGACAACCGCCGTTCGCGTCGTCTCCCTACCGTGCCTTGCCAACTCATTCATCGTGCAGGACTCGAATTCGTTAGCTTTTCAATCGACGACATCTGCGTGCATAAATGTCTAGCATTCGTCAAGATTCTGCCAGGCGTGCGAGGACGGCCAGAGCCTTTGTGCAGAGCATGTTCTTTCGTTTCCTGAGGACGGTGGTTGGGCAGCAAAGTGCCCACCCAGCCAGCATAACTACAACAGCAAAGCCGAAACCAGCCTCGAGAAAACAACCACCAAGGACCTCTTGCGTGCGCTCGGGGAGGGCGGTCGGGCGTGTGCGCGGCATCGCGGGGCGCGCCCCTCGACCTGGCTCCCGCGGTGCGAGCTCACTGGTGCGCGGCGGCTTTGCAGGGGCGTCGTTTTCGCGCGTCAAAGTTGGCCAACGAAGAGGCGGCTTCAGCGGCAGCGGCAGGCGACAGCGGCCAGGCGAGCGCAAGGTAAACGTACGGTTTGTTCGCGGTCAAGAGTTGACGGCCAGGGTGGACGGACAGCGGTGGCAGGGATTCGTTGTCGAGAAGATCGTTGTACAACGCGACGAAGCGATTGTGCGCGGGGCCTTCGATTTGCGTCCACGCGAGCGCGAGAATCCCGCGAATCACGCTCCACCTTGTCAAGCGAACATTGCGTTGAACTTGCAGCAAGTTCTTGCCTAGAGGACAGCAGAGCATCGCGTCTCCTCCCGCGTCGCAGAGACTCGCTTCGCTATTCGCGTCTGTGCGGCCATCGTGAGCCCGCTCGCCGAAGCGATCGACCTTGCCGTTGTAGGAGAGCCACGAATCTCTGTTGTGCGCAGCGAGCGCTCCGAACTACTAGGGCGCGCGACGATGGTGGTCGAAAACAAGGCGTACCGTGAGAGCGCCGATGGGACGCGCTACCCAATGTTCTTTCGGGGCGCAGCGCTTCGGCAGCCTGCTCCGTCAGCGAAGAAAGAAGAACAACAGGATTCCGCCAGCGTCTCGGAATCGGCTGAAGAAGGCGGTACACCATCGCGTCCGCGGCGCAATCGCGCAAGACCACAAAACTTTATCAATTACAGACAGGAAAACGAAGCAGGCATGCCAGGAAACCCAATGGAGCCGCTTTCGCCGGAAGACTCGGAGGATCCCTACGAGGACCTCGTGTTCTGGACCAAGTGCTATAACCACCCGTACTGGCCATCGATTAAGTGCTCTGAAGAAGAGATTCGCGTATTGAAGGAGAACGACGGGGTCGATTTTGAAAAGGAGAGCATCAAAGCGGGCGGCGCGGAAGTGACTGCTGTTCTTTTCCTCGGTAGCAACTCAAAAGGCATTGTGAAAAGTGCAGAAATGCTTCCGTATTCGGAGAACTTTGACGTGCACTCGCGCAAAAAGTCCAGTCTTCAGTTTCGCCTGGGGCTCGAAAAAGCTGACGAGCTTGTGCTGCAAAAGCGCGCAGCGCGCAAGAACGAGACGACCTGCAATGTGTGCAATAAAGAGGTGGCAGGCGCGCCGCCGTCAGATGATGCACACATGGAGGTGGAAGCGCCTCCGCCGCAGGCGGGTACAGATGACAGAATGACCTGCGCAAGATGTCTGACTCCGGCGCACGCCAAGTGCGTGGAAAAGGCTGGGTCCTTGGCGAACCCTTTTGGCAACGACTTGGATCCTGTTTGGTTCTGCGCACTTTGTACGCGGCAAGCACCCACAACGGTGCGATCTCGCACGGATCAGGAGGCCCGCGCTTTGAAGCGTGCACACAAACGAAAGTCGCAGCGCTCATCGGATGCGCCGCGCAGGACCCGGGCAACGACGCCACCGCCCGCAAGCGCAGAGCGTCGCAACGGCAATGGCGTGGCGCTTGAGCTTTTGGGCGGAGCGGGCCGCGGCGGTGGTGGCAGTAGCAGCAGCGTAAGGGGTTCGGCCAACAATACTCCAAGGTCCACGGGTGGAGCGCGCGATTCGATGAGCAGCAACGCGAATGGCGGCACAGCTTCGGGGTCAGCGTTGAAGCGCAAAGATGCCACGAACCAAGATGCGCACGAAGACTCGTGCTTTATATGCGGAGACGGCGGTGTGCTGCTCATGTGCGACTTTCCGAGTTGCCCCAAGTCGTACCACAAGTACTGTCTGCGCGGACTCGAGGGTCACGACGAGGAGGACGAAGACGAAGATGCCCCGGAAAAAACGTGGCACTGCCCGTGGCACACTTGTGCCGTGTGCGCTGTGGGCGAGCATCAGGCGACGCAGCAACATCATTTGCAAAAAAACACAGGGTCTAACTCCAGTGCCAGCAGCACGAGCAGCGTGGGCAGCGCCAACGGGTCTGGAACGCACAATCTGGGGCGAAAGCGCACGGCGCTGCCGCCTCCGCCAGCGCTGGGTTCCATCAAGGTACCGACGATCATGGAGAAGGACTCGAGCAACTCGAGCGCGCCGCCTGCGCGACTTGAACGAACGGGCTCGGACATTGTAGAGGGCTTCGTGCGCTGCGCATCGTGCCCGACAAGTCTGTGCACCAAGCATATGCGCGCCCCACGGCCCGTGTTTGATGGCAAGAAACACGGCGTGCCGCGGGCGATCTCTCGACCTGCGAAGCGCGGATACTTCAAGTGCGTCCACTGCGTTGGCGGGGCAAGTGACGGGGCCACCTCGTCGCATGTCCCTTCGCCGTTGGTCCAGTTGGCGCAACTCTTGCATCGTGTCTGGTCCCGCGCGGTGAATTCTCACGATCGCATTTGCAAAATTTTCCTTGAGGAGATGGACGTGACGCACGTGCCTCAGGCGGGTCGTCGCGTGCTCAATGAGGCCATCGCTCGGGGTGGCGTGCGTACCATGCTGGATGTGCGCGACAAGGTGTGGCGTCTTGAGTACCGTGACTGGGCCTCTTTCAATACAGACGTGAACACCATTTCGGGTCTCGTTCGGACCGTGTATGGAGGCTCGAGCCCGCTCATCAAGGAGACGGCCAGGACGCTGCCCTTGTTGGTGACGCAGGCGCACGCCGCAGTCGCGCGACAAGTGAGCGAGGCCGAGGAGCGCATCGCGGAGCTGCAGGAGATCCCGGGCCCAGCCTTTGATAACAAATCGTTTGCGACGGGCGGCTTGTTCCCCAGTGTGGTAATGGCTGGCCAGCAGAGCGGCCAGGCGCGGGCAGTGGGAAAGCGACGGAGCATTGACGAATGGGAGCGATACCTCGAAAATTCGAGCTTTGCCGCGTCCAAGGAGCTGCGGGACCCCGGAGCGCGTCCCGCGCGCGAAGAGGCTCACGGCATTGCAGCAGCGCTCTTGGCGGCGGCGCAATCGCACAGTGGGTTCAACGATCACCTGCCACCTTCGCGGCAAACCTTGGATGAGATGCTGGAGAACCAGAGCATGGTGTTGCGTTCGGCTTTGCGTGGAACTGCGATGCTGAGAGATGCTGTGTCTCGTACGCTGGAAGGCTTTGCCTCGACCGAGCTTTCATCGGATGGAATTGTGACGTTGGGCGAGATGCGACTCGCGGCCGAGTACCGGATGGTGAATCGTAACCTTCGTGCCAAGAATGCGAATCTCACGACGATGCTGAGCATTGAACGCACAGCTCGTGAGCAGCTCGAGAAGCGGGTGCAAGAGCTTGAGGCCCAGCTTGGTCAGTCGACGACGGGAACGCTCAAGCGCCCTGCTCTTGAGGTCGCGATCGGCAATGACGATGTCGACAACAAGGCGAACGAGGATGTTTCGATTGAGCAAAAGGACGACGGCGAGATCCAGCAGGCTCAAGGCAGGCAGCAGCGCCGTCTTCGTAATTCGCCTGCGGCCAAGAAGGCGCGTGTGACTGCCTAGATGTGATCACTGCGTTGCCACCACCTGAAAAGCCGATAGACCAGAATAAACCACAGAAGAAGTTTGCACGGAGACGAATAATGATGTGATGAGATTTGGATTTTTGTTTGTTTGTTTGTTTGTTTGTTTGTTTGTTTGTTTGTTTGTTTGTTTGTTTGTTTGTTTGTTTGTTTGTTTGTTTGTTTGTTTGTTTGATGCCGACAGGGCTCAAAGCGGATATATTCTGGTTCCGAGATTTGCCATCGATGCAAGTCCCGTAGAAATGGTTGTTCAAATGTTGCCGCTGAGGTGCAGTTCGAGAAAACACTGATAAGTAGGTAGGTAATGACACACAAGATCTACTTGTTCCAGCTCTGAGCATTTGTATAATTGATCAAAATTTGTCTATAGTAATATCAGGGTATCAGTCAAGGGGGAGATCCACCAGGGATGCGCTTGGTCTTGCTCTGGCGACGCTGGCCATTTTGCCATTTCTCGGAAAGCTCGGTAAGCTGCTCGATGTAATCGGGATGAATATTGACGCCATCGCGTTGTCGCCTGACAACCCTCATCGCGCTCTCGAGGTCATAATTCCAATATTTCATGAGGTAGAGCACAGCAACGGTGGGGCCGCGGTTGACGCCAGATGTGCAGTGGACGAGCACGCGACCGGCTTTGACACCTTCTGCAAGAAAGTCTTGAACTTTGTCAAAGAACTCTTCGAGGTCCGAGGAGCCGTCATCTTTCAGAGGCTCAAGCATGAACTCAATCTTGCTTTCCGGGTTGGGATACCGCGAGCTTTCCTCGACGCAGAGGATGTGGGTGAATTTGCGCGGGTTGCCCATCTTGGCGGCCATGCCGTCGAGGCGGTTGCCCACGAAGAGGTGGCCCTGCACCACCTGCGAGGGGTTCTGGCCCATGCCATCCTTGGCCGAGGACGAGTTGCCCATCTTGCTCTTCTCCTCCTCCTCCTTGTCTCTTAAAAGACAGCCCTCTCCTCCTCGTCTGCCGACGACCGAGCGAGCGGGAGAGCGCTAGCTGTCCTCGCTTCGGTTCTGCTCGCGTGCTCGCGTGCGCAAGGGCTTCGGCAGTTCGTTCGTTCGTTCGTTCACCCTCGGAAACTGCAACAAAGCAGAAGCCTCGCGGATCGACGCGCCTCGCGAACACCCCGGGCGAGCCGGCCGCTTCTTCCTGCGCCTTTCCCGCTCGCGGGCCAGCAGCTAGCTACCTGCTCGCTGCGAACGCCGCCGTCCGCGTGCTCCGCGCTCCTCGCGCTGCTCGTGCCGCTCGCGGCCGGGGTCTTCGCGCTCCGGCCGGGCTGCGCTGCGTTCGAGCTTTGCTCTTCCTCTCCCTCTCTCTGCGTCTGTCTGCGGCGCGCCTCGATTTGAATCAGAGGTTTGAATCGATCGCCCAGGCGGCAACGCAGGAGGCTTTCGAATGCGAGCAGAGAGGGTGACGCCGCAGCCGCCCCCCAGCGGCCCCGCAGCGCGCGGCCGGGGAGGAGGGTGGCGCCGGTGTGCAGGCGCAGTTCGCGCCGCGCCGCGCAAGTCGGGTATGCCGGCTCTACAAGTCGGCTATCCGCGCCGCGCGACTGCGTGGCCCCGCGCCTGCTTGGAGCGCGCCTCTGCCTCTCACCGCCACTGACGTTGTGATGGGCGGGAGAAGTGATTGCTGCGGTAGGGGGATGAGGCTCGCGGATCCGGGAGATCGCCGCAGCAGACTCGGCTGCACTGGGACGCGCTAAGGGGAGTCTGCGGCGCACGGTCGCCGCTGCGGGGAGGAGGGGCGCCGCCCTCGTGCGGGGCAGGCGAAACTCTTTACCACCACCACCAGGCCCGGCATTCATTTATTCATCCCGCATCCCATTCCTCCCTTTTCCGCTTCCTTCCCTCTTTCCCGGTCCTGGCCCGCTCCCGCTCCCGCGAGTGTCGCAGTCGCATGATGGTGCCACGCCTCGCCTCGCCACGACACGACACGCCACGCTTCAATCGATCGGGCCAGCCCAGCCCAGCCTAGCAGCCTCATGTCGGGCAGCGGGCACCGGGCACCGGCCAGCGAGCTGCGGAGGCGCGTCAAGTGGGCCGCGCTGGCCACCTCGGCGAGCGAACCCAAGTTTCGAAGCAACACGCACCGGGAAACGCAAAGTGCTTTTCCATTTCTTTTTGATATTTTTATTGGTCTTTGCGGTTCGAATCGCACCAGCCAGCCACTGCTATGCTAGCCCTACTCACTAACCCACCAAACTTTGTAAACCAAGTCAGATCAAGTCAGATCAAATCAAATCAAATCAACCGGCAAACCAAATCAAATCAAGTCTCACAGTGTCAAGTCAATGCACAACCTCGTGGCCAGCCCATCAGCCTCGTTCGACTGCTCTTCTTCTTCTTCTTCTTCTTCTTCTTCTTCTTCTTCTTCTTCGTCGTCTTCTTCTTTCTTCGTCCACAACGTCTCCCCCCCCGCGCAGTTCCATCAAATTACAACCCAGCTGCATTCGTTCACCCACCGCCGTCCGGACGACGCCTCTGCAGCTGCTCTCTGCTCGCGCTGGCCACGAGTCGCCTCGCCGTCGCCAGCCCTCCTCCTCCGGCCAGGTCCCCCCGCCGCGCGCCGTGCACGCGCCCGACCGCGCCTGCGAGGGCCAGCCTCCGCGTGCACTGCAGAAAGCGTGCGCTTGCTCCGCTCCGCTCTGCTCCGCTCTGCTCTGCTCTGCCAGTCGCATTTGATGATGCTTTTGGAGTCCAAGCGCGATCGACAATGACGTTTTCAAGTTCGAGCTCAAGTCGTTCGCTCATTCCTACAGCACCAGCGCCACGGGCTTCTTGTTTGTTGATTTTTCTGTGGCGGCACGGGCCTTTCCTTGCCCATCGCCACGTGGCTTTCCATCCCAACTTGTGCAAGTTACTACATCGCACTCGCACGCAGCGGCAGCAGCGCCAGTGCAGCTCCGGCGAAACTGCAAAACGAGCATCGCAGGTAGCCGCTAGCTTCAGCTTCTCGCCCGCGCGGGGCTCTTCGCAGCCCAGCCAGTCAGTCAGTCAGTCAGTCAGCCCAGCCCGGCAGTCCGTGACCCTGCGTCCGCGCCACAATCGAAGTCTCCGCCATCAAACGCGAACGTCTTCGAAGCCGCGCGGCAGCTGCTGCTGCTGCTGCTGCGACGCCCTTGGGCTTCTCTCCGTACACCATCATGATCGCGAGGGCCACGCTGCCCGTTTTTTGTTCTTTCGAAACCCTGTGTGCTGCTCGTCGACCGCGGCCCGGGACGCCCGGCACACGTCCCCACTGCGGCCGCGCTATCCCACAGCTGCGTGGAGCTTCGGGGGGGGCGCGGCGGATGGTCCGCAGATCGGCAAAGTAGCTAGAGTGCCCCTCGCGGCCGACTCCTGCGGAATGTAAAGGGGCCGTGGAGAGGGGGTATGCTGCGACATGGCTGGTGCTCGGAGATCGGCCTGCCGGCGCGAGTTGAGGAACGGGAAGGAACGGGGGAAGAAGGGGGAGTGCACACTCGCCTGGAAGGGAATGAGAACGTGAACGTGGGGCATCTGGGAACGCGGAACTCACCGGCGTGGAGCACAATCGATTAAAAAATAGAGCGAGTGATTGTATGGAGTGCGAGAAGAGCAGGCACGAGGGAAGTGCAGCCCGGTAAAGGTCTGCGGACCGGCATCATGCTCGGTAGAAAGAAGGATCAGCGGCTGCAGCTCTACCTGCAGCCCCAGGCGAGGGAGCGCCATGGGAAACCGGGGACCCGGCCTAACGGGGCAACGAAAACATCTGCAGCCATACCGAACAAAGGCCGTAGACTTCCGACGATCCTGCGACAAAGGCCCTCTGTAGCGGCCCCGCGCGTCAACCTGCTCAATGCGGGCTCGCTACGACGGAAATTCAAGGATGACGACGATGACTTCGACGTCCGGCTCCTGGACCTCGTCCAGGACAAACTCAAGATGCAGGCCTTTCGAAAACGCATGCACTGGAAATGGCGCGCATGGTGCGACGAACAAGGTTTCCCGCAAGAGTTCTCCATGGAGGAGTACGCAGAGCGGCGTGAAAAGGACCCCGAAAAGTTTGCCGAAGAGTTCCCCAGCATCCTTTGGCAAGAGGAACGGCGGCGACGTCTCGAGACCGAAGAGGCCACGCGGAAAAAGGAAGCCGAAAAGAAAGCAAGACGCGAGGCCGCCGATGAAGCGATCCGCCAAGAGAAACTGCGCGTGCAAGAGGCAAAAATGCGCGTCTACCTCATCGAGCATGATAAACAAGCGGCCTTGCAGGACGCCGCGTCCATTGAGGCTGTCCAACGCGTCAAGGAAAAAGTCATTCGCCTCGAGCACTTTGAAGATGAGCGCCACGCGCTCGAATGCAAGACGCGACTGGAACAGCAGGAGGCCGAGCGTCTCGCTGCCGAGGAAAAGGCCGCGCAAGAACGAGCCAGCGAAGAAGCGCGCCTCGCCAACGAAGCGCGCGACGCTCGCCTAGCGAACGAGGCTTTGACAGAAACGGTGGAGTCAATCATGATCTGCTCTGGGACCAAACACAGATCCGTTCGGTCCAAGCCGCCCTCGCGTCGGCCCGATGCCATTTCGGTGCGCTTTGCGGGCGAGCTGGATACGCTTGATTCTGTCCTTCTCGAGTTCAATCTCTTTCCGATGGCAGACTTTATGCGACGCTTTCCGCGAGCGAGAGATGCAGCCAAACAATTCCCTCATCTCTTTCTCAGCACGACACACCACGTCGATGGCGTGCGACTTGGCGTCGAAGGTGCGCGTGCCATGAGCATTTGTCTCAAGGCCGGAGCCTTCCCGCGTATGGCCCACCTTCGGCTGGGATGGTCAGCAATGGAGTTTTCGGGGTGTCAGGCGGTCTCAAGGGCACTTGCCACAGGCGTTTGCGCCTATTTGACGCACCTTTCGCTGCGAGGCAACGGGCTTGGGTGCGGTAGTCTCGCGGCCCTGGCCGAGGCGCTCCGTACGAGACCAGACACGACACCCAAGCTCGTGTCAGTGGACTTTGCCTTCAACAGAGTAAAATGCAAGGGAGCCAAGGCGCTAGCGCATTTGCTCCTTGATGCAGCTGCCGTGCGTACACTAGAAATCGTCAATCTTGATTCTAACAATATTGGGCCGCAGGGTGGAACCGCCATTGTGCGAGCTGCTGCTACGAGACCTTCGCTACGGAAGATCTCAATCACGAGCAATCGAATCGATGCGCGCACGATGCAAAGTCTACGCCAACGTGCGCCTGCCACGGTTGCGCTATGATCAGCCTTGTTGAACAGCTTCTCCTGTTTGAAAGAATTTTAAAGCCTTGCTTTGGTCGCACTTTCCGGCCTTTCGTTTGAAGAGCGCGTGTGGTAATGAGGAATAGTACTTTCTGGCGAGACGCCCCTTCTATCCATGGGACAAGTATTTTGGCAAGCACTTGAGCACTTGGCATCGCCGAGAGAAATGTTCGAGAGAGAAAGGAGGAGGAGAAGAAGAAAAAGGACAAAGTCAAAGACAGAGAAGGGCATTCCTTTCCCTCTTATGTGCCTTTCCTCAGATTCAATCTCTTTTATCTTCCCCATCCCCACGAGGTCATGTGCTTTAATGGCTCTCACGAGAGAAGATGCGCGAACCTGTCAGCCTTGATGACGACACACGATTTGGGCACCTTTTCCATGTGCACATTGGTCGCGGCGTCAAGAGAGTAGCAGCCACAGAGATTTACAAAGCGTAGGCGCGGCATGTCGCAAAGTCGGACGGACTTGAGATTCTCGAGTAGCTGCAGTTCGAGGTTCTTCAGACGATCCGTGCTAGTGATCTCGACACTGACGAGCTGATCGCAGGCGCCCACGTTAAGGTCCTTGAGTTGCGGACAACGCTCAATCGTGAGCCTTGTGAGGGATGCGCAGGCTTCAAGATCGACTTCCTCGAGAGCATAGAGATCGCAGAGATCGAGTTCGTTGCGAACACCGATGGGTGAACAGCTGCCGGCCAGCCATAATTTGCGCAGACGCGGCAAGCAATTGGCAAACCGTTTTACCTGAGTGAAGTCAAGCCATGGATTGAAGCGCAGATCGAGCGCTTCCACGCACGGCGGATCTGATGTCAGCCTTGCGTCGTCGGCGAATGCACCTGCTGCAAGCTCTTTACCCACATGGTCCTCCTCCTCTTCTTCTTCCTCTTCGTGGTCCTTGCAGCACGCGGCATCGGGAGATTGTGGATAGTCTTGTACTTGAGCGCTGTCGCGTACGCATAGCCGCTCAAGTCGACAGGAGCGGAGGCTAAGAAGCTTGAGAGCTCGTCCATGAAAGAGCTCAAAGGCGTTGAGAAGAGGACACTCAAAGAGCTCGAGGCTCTCGAGCGCCTCGCAGGAGCGCATAATCTCGGCGCAGGCTCTACGTCCGGCGCCAAGGGCATTGCCCAGGTATAATGAGCGCAAGGTGTTCCGAAAGCAGCGGACGAGGTCTACGCATTGGTCCTCGGTGCAGGCGATCGAGCCGCTGAGCTCCAGCACTTGGAGCGGCGGCGCGGCTTGCAACAGAGCACTCATGACGCTGTCGGCGAGAGCTGCATTTGTCAGACGCAAGGTTTCGAGATTTGCGCAGATCTGAATGACTTCAGCGATCGAGGTCTCGGGCACGGTTTTGCAATCGTGAAGCGTGAGGGCTTTGAGTCTTGGTGCGACAGCTTTGATCCGGGTCCAGGCTGAGGAAGAAATTGCAAGTCGGGCAGAGACCTCGCAGAGTTGGGTGTCGCAAATATCGCGCAGCGTCCGGCACGTGCCACGGACTTCCTCGACGTCGGTCCATGCTGTCATGGCCAGAATGTTGCTCAGCACGAAGGCTGGAAGATGTTCGAGGCCAAAGGGTCCAGGCTGCTTTTGCTGCTGCTGCTGCTGCTGCTGCTGCTGCTGCTGCTGCTGCTGTTCATGAACATGATGATTGTTGTCACTGAACGGCGCCATCGTTTGCGAAGATGGCTCAACGTCGGAACCGTCACGCGCGGCGTCAGCCATCTCGACAGCAGCTTTCGTGTCCCTGTACCCCGTCAGCTTCAGTCAAAGCGGGCTCTCAGGTTTTCTGCGCCGCAAAAGGGCGATGTTGCGTTGGACTTTGCCGCCGTCGTCCCCCTCGCGAGGCACGTGTCCCTCGCCGGTCGCTGGCTGTCTTCGCGCTGCGAGCTGCTCGCGCAGACCCTCCGACCGACCGACTGACAGACCGACAGAGCTCTTCCTCTTCTCCTTCTTCCCCGCGCCAGCGCGCGAGGGATTGATTGGGATTCCTTTCCGCCTCGATGCCGAGGCCGTGTCGCCGCGGTGCTCGCTTGGAGCGAGCGACATTCTCGCGGGGGGCAAAAGCCGCTCTGTGGAGGCCCGTTCTCCCGCGCACGGCGCCGCCTTTTCCCCCTCGCCGGCCCTCTTCTTTTACCGGCGCGTCCGCGCGAGAAGCGGGGCAGGTCCGGAGCGGACGGACTCGGGAAGCCGTGGGTGCCCGGCGGCCTCGCCCAGGTCACCGGGAAGGTCGATTCGCGGCTCCGCCCGAGTCGAGAGCGGTCGAGACCGGCGACCCCAGCGACCGTGTCGCGTTCAGGGGCACGCAGTGGGTGCACTGCGCTACTTCAGCGCGGCGCGACTTTTCCTCATCATCGTGGCCGCCCGAGTCTCGCGCGGCTGCGGCGCGGCAGCGGCGGTGCTGCACTGCGACGGCCAGCAGGAGTGAGTGGAGTGACACGAGGAGATGCCATCGTTTCCATCCACCCTGTGCGGCCACGCTGCCGCCGGCGAGAGTCCCAAGGATACTCGGCTTGCTTGGCAGTGCAGTGGCGATGCCTCGAGGCAGGTACGCGGCGCGAGGGCAGCACAGCAAGCGAGCGAGCGAGCGAGCGAGCTAGCTCGTCCACGGTGTCGCTCACCGAGCTAGCTGCAAAACTTGCCTTGGTTTTTTCCGCCTCAGCTCAGACCTGCCCGCGCTCAGGACCGTATCTTGTCTCGCCAAGTCGAGCTCGCGCGCTCCGCTTCAGCCACGGCAGCGGCAGCGGCAGCGATAGCGACACGCCACGTCACGCGGTCCTTCGCGGGGCGCGGAGCCGCAGCAGCCCGGCCTGGGTGCGCCGGCGTGCGCGGGCTCCCCGAGCTGCGCCGCGATGTAAGCGCTTGCATTCTTGCACGAGCTCCTCTTCGCGCTTTCCCCGCCCTCTTGGGCCCTTTCCTCCCGCCGCTCGCAGCCGCCACGGCGCCGTCGCGTGTTCGCGCCCAGGCTGCGCGCGCCAGGCTGAGGCTGCAGCTAGCTGCCGGCCGCGAGCTCCCCGCCACCCGGATCGAGGTCGGGGTCGAGGTCCAGGAGCTCGAGGGAGTTCTGCCCCAAACTAAAACCACCGCGGCCGGAGTCGGGACACCGCTCAGCTCGGCCCGGCGCACCGTGAGCAGGAGCGCGAGGGCAAGCATCAGGCTTGGCGGAAGGAAGGCGGCTCGCGGCTGCAGGAGGACGTGGGTGTTGAGAATGTTGAACTGGTCAGGATGTTGGAGCTGGCTGATGATGGTGAGCAGGAGGAGGATGTTGAGGAGGAGGAGGAGGAGGTCGCGGTCGCCATCGCCTCGGCTTCGTGTTGCGGATCGGTCCCTCGAAAGAGCGGCTATCTATGTGCATGGGTGGTAGTAGGCCTAGTAGCATTTTGTTGACAGCTCGGGTGGGCTGGGAGCGACAACGCAGCTACAGCTGGCCAGAGCCGCCTGTGCGCGAGTAGGTCCACGGGCAGAATGGCGGCCGTGGGCAGGACCCGCGGTCGGAGCAGGGCAGGACCGAGGTGAAGTCGCTGCGACGGACCCGGCGGCTGACCGACGAATTGTGAACCGGGGCAGCGGCAGCGGCAGCGGCTGCGGCTCGCCAAGGCGTCCGCCGGGGCGAGTTGACTCATCTTGTCTTGATGATGGATGGGCTGCACGATCTCTCCTCACTTCTCTCGCCATCGAAGGGCGGCTATAGTCTCGGCTTGGAGCGCAAGAACACCTTCTTCGAGTTAGTCGCCCGGCTCAAGGTCGTCGGTGTCCCGTTGCGGCAGGCCGCTGTGCCTGATCCGCATGTCCTCCTCCGGCTCCGTCTTCGCCGCCATTAGCCAGAACGGGCGGGAAGTTCGCCTCGTCGCCCAAGTCGGCTGGGAGAGGGATAAGCTATCCCTCCTCGCCCGTGCCGCTCGCAAAAAAGTCGTCGCGAGGCGAGCACGCAAGCACGCAAGTACAGCACGCAAATACAGCAAGCAAGCAAGCAAGCAAGCAAGCAAGCAAGCTCCACTCCACGCCACGCCTCGCTACTTCCCTGATCAGGTCAGCACGACCCGCGGGGCGCTCGTCCTCCCCCTCCCCGCTCGGGAAGTTTTCCAGGCGGAAGGACCCGGCAAACCCCGGCGCGAGGCAGGTACGAAGCCCGAGGCCGCGCCGCGCTCGCGGTCCTTCCGCTCGTACGGGTTCTTGGAGGAGGCGAGAGAGGCAATAAATAGTATACTACTAACTACACACTACGAATACCACCGCACGAACCCGACACCCAAACCGCAATTCCCAGCGCAGACCCGGCCGAGACGAGCGAGCGAGCGAGCGAGCGAGCGAGCGAACAAACCTGCAAGTCGAAAGTCCTCGCGCCGCGCGTGTACAGCGTGAGAGGCGGGCCGAGACGGGCGCAGAGCTTGCGCGAGAGCGAGGGTGAGAGCGCGAGGTTGGTTTGAGTTGCTCTGATTGATCAGGGCGTGTGCCACGTCGGTCCGCTCAAACAAAGCCTGCGCAGACACAAACCGCGAAGGAGCGAGCGCAGACACGACCGGCGGCAGCAAGACAAGCCCCGAGGGGAGAGCGGCGCGGTCCGGCGCAGCCCTGCTCACTAAGAGTCTGCAGCCCTCTCCGACGTGGTGCCTGCTGAGTTCGTTTGATCTCGCCTCAAGTTCATCTTGTCTCCTCTCCTCTCATCTCATCTTATCCTCATCTGCAACTTCATCTGCATCTGCATCTGCATCAACGACCCGCGGCTCGACTCCGCTCGCGACGCGCGCCCGCGAAGCGACGGCGAGCGGCTGAGGCGAGCTGCGCTGCCGGCGGTGGTCCAGACGAGCGGCGAGGTCGCGCGGCCAGCGGCTGGCCAGCGGGGCGGCGACCAGAAGAAGAAGCCAAGCAAGAGAAGGGCATACACGGGGCATAACATAGCACAACATAACAGCCAGCCGCGAGCAGAGCTGCTTCTGCGACGGCGCCACGCGCGAGCGAGCGGCGCGGCGCGGCGCGCGGACTCGCGGAGAGGCGCGGCGCGGGACCGGGTCGCGAAGTCGAGCGCGAGGCAGGCGAGCGAAAGCGCGAGCGAAGAGAGCTGGCGCGGCGACGAGCCCCCGGAGACCAACGACGACCGACCAGCGGCGGCAGCTAGCCAAGCCAAGCCAAGCCGGCCAGCCAGCCAGCCAGCCAGAGCCCCTGCGCGACGCACGAGGCCAGCCTCGCGCGCGAGGGAAGGATGACGTCTGACTCAGACTCGGACGAGGAAATGACGCTCGCGGACCTGCAGCGGAAAACCTCCATGACCAAGGCGGCGGCGTCGGCGAGCGAAGCCTCTGCCGTGAACGACGACGAAGACGACGAGGAGAGCAAGGAGACCGACAGCAAGAGCAACGGCAAAGCACACGATGACGATGAAGATGACGACGGAGAAGGGGGAGATGAGGACGATGATGAAGAGGATAGTGACGACAACCTTACCCTGAGCGCCTTCATGAAGACTCGAGCGAAACGTTCAAAGGATAAGATTAGCTACAAAGAGGTATCCTCCGAGGACGAGGACGACGACGTGATTCCAAACCCCAAGAAGCCAAAACCGTCTACCGGACCTCCGAGCACGGAAGAGACCGCCAAACACACCCTTGTGGGCAACATCCTCAAACGCTGGCAATACTGCCTCCCCTACTGGCCGGACCTCTCCAACGTAGAAAAACCACCAAAGACCTTTATCGAAACCGGCACAAAGGGTGTCTATGTCGGCATCGCCCCAGACAACCTCGGCGAGATTAGGGACCTGCGGCCGAGGGACGGCAAGGCCCCCATCTTCTCTGTACTCATCAAGTTCCCCGCCAAGGAGCTCAAGGAGGACCTTGTCAACGGTATTGCCAAACAGCAAAAGGCCCTCGAAGACAACAAAGACCGCTACCCTAGCGACTGGTTCCAGACTGTGTCCAAGCTGCTCAAGTCCGAAGCTAAAACCGCACGCGCCCTCGTTCCCTCCAAGATTGATGCCGAATACAAGACTTGGGCTCGTAAATATGTCCGTAAGTGAGGTTATCTGCTTCTGATATCATCTGTCTTGGCCTTTTGCTTGCTGTATCGAAGTCACTTGACCCTTCTCCCCAAAAAAGGAAGGAGCGTTTGATTCGCAATCGGAAAAGAAAAATTGCACCTTACAAGCTCATCACTGTCCAGACAGACAATGCCAACTCCTTCTTTTTATTATTATAATCATTCTCACTTTGTAAATCATCCAGAAGCGACAACCATCGTCGACGGAGACACGCGGCCCCGACGCGCAAACACCGCCACCTTTTCAATGAAATGAGTGTATGGAAAATGGTCCGCGAAACACAACTCTTGCAATTCAAAGTTTGCAGCGAGTGCCGCCGCATTTCGCTCAAGACCGTCTCCACACGCCACATACACAAGGAAATCCACGCTGTCAAGATCACCGACAAAAGATGCAAGCTCATCAGGCAAACCTCGACGAGGTGGATCCACCAAACATACCGTGGGCCCCTCTGCAGCGTCCCAGCCACCACGAGCCGCTCGGCGCAAGATGCGAGGTAGACGCCTCATGTCGTCACAAAAAACTTGGACGTGGTCGAGACCATTGAGCGCCAAGTTTCGCCTCGCCTGCTTGACCAGGTGAGGATCAATCTCGACGCAGACCACACGAGCAAAGAGGTCAGCGAGTCCGACCGTATGATTGCCACATCCGCTGCACAATTCTAGCAATCGCGCATTCGCAACGCCACATCTTTTGAGCGTGGCATGCAGCCAGTCATTCACGCCACGCGTGATGGCACCGTTGGGGTTCGAAAAGCTCCCCTCGACCTGGCAAAGGCGGCGCCCCGGAAAAAGACCCGTCTCTAGCACACGAGCCTCGCCCTCGTCCGGCGAATCAAGGTCTCCACCCACATTGAGCCCGCTTCGCTGCCCCAAACTCGCTGTCCGCACGCACTTGCGGGAGCGCCACACAGCCGTCACACGGCCCTCCAAGACTTGGGCAAGTCGTGCGAGCAAGCCTTTTTGCATCGCCGTGCTCCACATCTCCGTCGCCATCTTGGCATCTTCTTGGCCACTGCCTTGCTCGTCTTTGCTTTCACCTGGACTCAAATGATAAAGCGTCACAACAAAGTCCTGGCCGTCCATCGTATCGACAAAGTTTACAACGTGAAGGGACTCTGCGAAGGGGATCTCACTGCCGCCAGGGGCGTCGAGACTGGCGAGCAAAGCGCGCATGGCGCGCTGCATGCGTTCAGTTGCAATAGGAAAATCGCCATCAATGATGAAAGCCGTCCTTCGTGGGTCTTCCGGGTCTGTATTGGAGATGCCGAGTCGATGGGGTCCATCCGAGCCACTGCGCCCCACAAAGAACTTGAGTCGTAATCTGTGCGACCGCACCGGCGACGCCACGACATGAACGCGCTCGCTCTCGAGCGTGGGCCAGTTCGCTCGTAGCTCTGCTTGCATCTTTACAGCTAACTGCACCGCGTAGCTCAAGCCGCCCACGGGCATGACAAAGCCCCGAAGTCTGTGTTCCCGCGGGCCCTCGCTTGCCGCGTCGCCCTCCACGTCCACGCCGAGGGCCTCGAGCGCCGCCGCCACCCGCTCGCAGACCACCGGGTCCATGTCCATGGCCGCGCTCCGCACGACCTCGCCCCGCGTCGCGGGACTCTCGCCGTCGCCGCGGCTCGCGGCCGCAAGCGCGGCGCCAATGTCCGCGCACACCGAGCACGAGCACACCATCGCGCGCGAGCCCTCGCGCGCGCCTCGCGGCGCCAGACTCGCTCGGGGTCTGCCGCTTGTCGCGCGTGACCTTGCGGCGCGCACGACCTCTCCTTCTCTTTGCTTTTTGCTTGGCTTGGCTTGGCCGCCTCGCGACGCGCGTGCAGATCGAGGAGACGAGCCGCAGGCACCCTGCGCACGCGATGCTCTGCGGCCGCCACGCACTCCGAACGGGTCCGCGCGAGAGCTCGCGCGTCGCGGTCGTTCTCGTGCGGGAGCTCGCGACGGCGAGGTGCGCGGCATCTCATGCGCCAATGTCATGAGCCGTGAGGACGAGGACGCACGCTCGGGCGCGAGAGCGACGACCGGCAGCGCCAGTTCGCCACGCGAGCGGGCCGCTCCTCGCCCCGCATCGTCGATTTCTCGCGCGCGTGGTTCTAGCGTGCAAGTATGAAGGTATGCCGCGCGAGACGAGATGAGATGAGACGAGATGCCGCGCAGATGATGCCGAGGAAGGAGACTCTGGCAGGCAAAACCCCCATCCATTCACGCATCCATCGCTCGCGCACCGGCGACGCGACGCGACGCGACGCGACGGGAAGCAAGGCGCCGCGACGCCGCGGCAGGGCGAGCGAGGGCGACCTCTCGCGCCGGCCGTCGCGTGCCGCGAGCGGCAAGTGCCCGTGCGTGGGTACGGGCAGCCAGCCACGTGCAAGTTGCGCCCGATCCCGAGCCGCACACGCGAGCTCGCGCGAGCGCTGGGGCCTCGCGCGGACGAGCGGCGCGCGTCTGCCGCTCGCTCGCTCGGTTGCTCGCTCGTCCTACTTTATAACGCGGGCCTTAGCCCGGAGGCAGTCCGTCAGGTCCACGCAAAAAGGCATCGTCGAAGCCAGCAACAATGCTCAGACGAAAGCGCTGCGGCGTGTTCCTCAAGGCTGCCGCCTTCACTTGCGTCACAGTTCTGGCAGTCATTTATCGTGCTCAAGCAGCGGGTCCGCACGTGGATATTCGCTGGAATGTGCTTGCAGGGCAATATTTTTTGTCAGAGAATATCGAGGTGCAGAATGGTGGCTTCGATATTGAGGTGGGTCCCACCGCCGTTCAGGTTCGCGGCGTCCAAGCAGGCCGGGGGGCACGGAGACCTTCTCAACGCAACGGCCAAGCAGATGTTGACGACGACGACGACGAAGACGATGACGACGAGGAGGAGAGTAATGACACGGAGGAGAATGACTCAAATCACTCGAACAAGACGCTTCTCGCCGCACAAAAGCGCCTTCGTCCACTTATTCCCCAAGACCAATGGGGTTTCCGCAAATTAGATGTTAGCGCAGCAATCGAAAAGGCAAGTCGCTTTCGTGTCACTGTGCGAGCAAGTTCTTCCTCTGACGCCCCGCCCCGTTTTCGTCTTGGTCTTGCGCCTTCAATCAACATAAGCCCTGGCAAGCCCTTTTATCGCGAGTGGATGGTCGACAATCGCTGCCTCTGGTACTTGGCCGGTAGGCCAGACGAGGCCGCAGAATTCAACAATGACGGAGTATGGGGCGCTTTCTCCCAAGATGGCTGTCTCGAGGGCAAGGCTCTCACCATGGAGGTGGACCTTGAAAGGGCGCTCGTGACGTTTGGGGCTCCAACAGGCCCGGATAGCGCCCAATTCCAAGGACATCGGTTGCAGTTTTCTCTTGATGGGTTTGCGCCCATCTCAACGCTGCATCTCACGGAAAAACGCGACCACCTCTCGTTGCCACAGGAACTCATCATCAATGGGGCCAGCTTTAGCTTTGAGACCTCCAACTTTGGCCCAGACCTTCCTCTTGGTCGCGCGATTGTGCAATCGCTGGCAATCGCGGACCCCATCGACGCATGCGATCCCTTTTCGCGCGATGTCGCACGGGCCATCCATGGCAAGATTCTTTTTGCGCTTCGAGGTGGATGCGACTTTCTTGACAAGGTGCTCCACGCTCAAGAAGCTGGCGCTATCGCTGTCATTGTTGCAGACCACAATGAGCCGCGCCGCGCAGGCCGCGGGGCGCGCACAGGCGAAGGCAAGGGCGCAAAGGCGAAAGTCGCAAAGCAACAAGGATCCCAGGCCCGTCAGTCCCAGCCTGCGTCTGCGCAAGACCCCACCCAGCTCGGCGACGTCTCTGAGGGCTACGACCTCGTCATCATGGATCACGTCAACCGCCATAAAGATGCCGCGCGCGTCTCCATTCCTTCCGTCTTTGTCTCAAACGCGGCTGATGTTTTCATCGCGGCGCAGCGCAAGTCTGGTCGCCCGCTCAACGTCCTCTTGCGCGGATCTGTCGACGCGCCAGCGCACCACGGCCTTCATTGGCGTGACCATGGTCTCTCCCCGGCCGTCTGGCTGGGTCCTGACACGGACATCAAGGTGTCTGTCGAAGTTGTCGACGCAAACGCGCCCCCTGCTGCGCCTGCGATCTGCCGGCCCCTAGTCTACCTTCCCCTCGCTGTGTCTGAGCATGAATCGCTTCTCGGGTCGTTGCGTGGCCTCACCGTCTCTCGAGATTCGCAAAATCTCTTTGGGCCGCATCTCAGCAAACGCCTTGCAGCGCATGCTCAAGTATGCGAAGAGGCCGCCACCCCGCTGTACTCCTTTGCATCTCTTAACGATGTTGGCCACTTTCTCGTACCATGGACTTCCGCGACTCGAGACGTTCGTGAGCGTACTCGCGCCGCCAAACTCGCGGCTGCGAAGGGCTTTGCCATAGGATGGGGACTTAGCGAGGTGCCCACGCTTTCGCACATCCGCCTCTCGGGAAACATGGCTCGCATGAAGGGAGCACCATGCGCAAACGTTGCGGATCTGGCATTGGAGGAAGGCAATCACATTGGCGTCCAGACCACACAAGCTCACACAGTGTGCTCCTTTGTGTACGGTCTTGCCAGACCTTTGACGATTCACGCAAAAGGTCCTCTTCCTGTCGTACCACAAGCTGGGTTGTTCGGAAGCTTTTTGCGTGCCCCCATTGTGTACTATTGGCATGCAACGCTTGTGTCGACCGCCTCTGGTGCTGGTGACGACGCGAAGGAAGGCGAAGCACAAAGGTTCGGCGATGACGACGTTTTTGCAGCGATTGGTGTCGTGGCTGAACCGATGGGCTCGGCAAGCGACTTTTGGGGTATTTCCTCAAAGGGTATCCCCCTTCATAAGGGCCGTGAGCTCAAGGTCTCATCGTCCTCGCCGGAATTGACTGCCGCTCTTCGCTGGACTTCTTTTGCTGGCGTCCTTCTCGACCTCGGCGACATGACGCTCACAATCTTTACAAGCGCCGACCATACACAATGGGTCACCTTTACGTTGCGCACCAATGCAGACGCCTTGCTTCCAGTGATGGGCTTGCGCGATGATCCTGAACCAAGGTTTGGCGTCTTGCCAATGATTGCCTTGCAAGCTGGCAGCGCTGCGAAAATTTCGGAGCTGGCCACACCAGCGCGTGCGGCAGAGGTGCGAGACCAACGTTTGGCCAGGGTTGCAAGCAGCAAGTGCATTCAGGCACACGCCGATCTAGCAATTTGCGTTGCTATTAAATCCGACGCAGTGCCGTCGTCCTGATTATTTGCTGACTTTAACGCGGCGCGCATGCGCATTGGGAAGCGCGTGCGCGCCAAGTCATTCACAATAACTGATTTTGATGCGTCCTTGAAAAATAAATTGACAGTGGGGACAAAACAAAGCCATCACGGGAAACGTATTGGAAAGGTTTCCCCCCACTCCCATCAGGCAAGAAAGTAGAAGCAGGCAGGCCTATCGTTAAAAGAAAGCTTTCTGAGGATTTTGATAAGAAGAATGCAGAACGGAAGAGTAAAGGCTGGCGTTGTTAGGCGCTGGGTTCAATCGCTTCGTACGAGATGCGGTCATAGCGCCGCGCCTTGGCATAAAGTCGGCCAGCAATGCAGCACCCCAAGATGCTGAAAAAGACGAGCCCTGCGCTAGCTGATCCTGAAATAGATGAACCATCCGGGGAAGCGCGCAAGCTGCTGCCACTGCCGTTCGTACTGGTATTTCCAGGATTGACAGCCGGCGCATTCGGAAAGGAAGCGCAGTACGGTGTTTCACGCGTTGCACGTGGAAAACTCACCGCGTCCGAGGTCCACTGCAGTTTTCCTGTTACAATGTGGTTGGCATTTTCGGCTTTCCACATTGCGTTTGTACGTGCATTCACCACATGAGACTGGGGAGGAATCTCGGGTGGCACAGCCCCACCGGCATGCTTACCCCAGTTCTGATCGACCACAGCGATAGCCACAACCTCTTGCAATTGTGCTTTTGCAGGAAGCGGCGGCAAAGTCTGCACAAAGGCCGGGGCAAAAGCCCAGCGCTCGCGATCATGCAAATCATCTTCTTTGACCAGACCAATATCGAGGCCTTGCACGCCCTTGGTATTGCTCGTGTTATGGCCACTCCAAACGCCGCCCTCGTTCCATCGCGTTCGCCCCGACATGGCATCAGTTCGCTGCGTGATGAGAGTCCCATTGGCGTCTACATACGAGTACTCGAGAAACGTCTGGTCCACAAACAGAGCGCCGCCCACTTCCCAGGCAAAGGAAAGCGTCGCCGGCTGGTCACGATCTGCGGAATCGACAGCATCAGGCACTTGCACCCATTGCACATAGGGCTGTACGAGATCCGTCATGAAGAGGGCAAGTCTCACATTGCGTGGAATGTGCCCGTCACCACCACCCTCGGGACGCATCATTTCCTCCGTGGTTCCGAGCGTCCCCTCGTCAGGAGTCTTGTCACGGGATGTCTCGATGAGCATATTGAATGCACGAAGTTGGTCGCTCGTGTACTGCGTCTTTTCCTTGGCGTAACCAAAAAAGTGTTTGGGATCGCAAGGCTTGGCGCTAGCCGCCCAGGACCCTGCATAACCCCAGTCCTCCATACCGCCACGCACAGGATACACGAGGTCGTTGAGACGATCATGCGGATACGGGCCTTCGCCCTTGTGCAAGTCACCGGCGACGGCGCTCATGGCCGACCCGAGCATGAGCTGCGCAATGTCGTCTGGGCTTATTGGGAATTTGCGATTCGTGAGAGTGCCCCACTCAAAGGCAATAGCCTGCATACCACCGTGATACGTGAGCGCAAGCTGGAAAAGGTGCTCGCGCCACAACTCGTTGACGGCGCGCGCGGCAATCGTCTCCATGCACGAATGAGGTTTATCAATGGGAAAGTCGCGGTTCGGATCGATCGTATTCTCAGTGCGCGTATTCCGATAATAGCCAAGCGCGTTCGTAGTTGGCATGATGTAGATCGACCTCGTGTTCACCAAGCGCTGCAGCCAGGCGTTTGAACAGGTCGTGTAGGATTCCAGCAAGAGTCGCGCAAACTCCATCAATGTCGTTGGGCCCACGCGTTCATTACCGTGCAGCTCGCCGCTAAAGAACACCTCTGGCCTCTCTGGCTCAGGAAGAGTCGCTTCATTGGTGATGCGCAAGATGTACTGTTTACAGTTGCCGTGGCTTCCGCATCGGCCAGGCGATGGCAGGTTATACCTGGCTTGGGCGTCGTACAGCTCGACGAGGTCTGGGTAGTCCTTTTCGAGTCGGTGAAGCTCATCTACGATATCGCCATAATCCAGATACTTTACCGTTCTGAACGGGCCTTGAGCTTTGCTGTGCTTGGTACCCACCAGCTTGGCGAACTCCTCGTCGTCCGGGTGCACCCCGCCGAAGGAGGTTTCCAAGTTGACGGCTCCGCATGCCGTCGCAACCAGGGCCGTCAGTACCGCCACGGTCACGCCGACGCGGCCTGGCGTGCGCATCTTGCCTCGGTCGCCACGCCTTTCGCTCTCGCTGGCGCAGGAGGCTCTTGCCGAGTTGGCGGAATGTTGCCGGATTGGGCCACCACTCTCACCATGTCATTCATAATTTTTATTCAATGATTTTAGTTTTTACTTTTTGCTCGAGTCGACCCGAGCGGAGCGCCGCCTTGCAAGCACCGCTGCGTTGCAATGCTGCCCGCCTCCGTCGCGTGCAGCCAGAAGAAGCCGCGCGAAGAGCAGGACGATTGCCAGATATGTCTTCTGCTTCCCAGACAGGCCGGCCATAAATGGCTTGCTCGATTTGATTCTCGATTTCGAGGAGCATTTCATTCCTGCCTGTCTGCCTGCCTGTCTGCCTGCCTCCATTCCGCCGCAAGACCTAGCCGCACTTGACGAATCGCTCGCTCCCACGCTGTCTCCCTCCGTCCTGCTACACACACATTAGCGTTCGGCCTCGATAGGCCTGGCGCTACAATCGAGTGTTATGGCTATTGTTAACGTCAGTGAACAGTGCATCGAATCCGGTCCGATACGATGCGATGCGCTGCGATGCAACGCGACGTACGATGAGACCCCGAGCATATCTCGATGACGTGGCGAAGACAAACCTGACGCACCGAGAGACGCCCAAGATGTAGAGAGACGGATTATTTATGGTTAGAGTGTAAGCCAGCGTCTTCGTGATTCTTGTAACAAAGGTCCGGCATCAACGGATCTCTACTATAGTACGCGGCAGGAGCGCAGGGCATCGTCATGGAAAGGCTGCCAATCAGGACGCACGGACAACGTTTATGCAAGCACGAAACGAGGCAGGGTCTTGCGCGAGCAAGCCTGCGCGCTCGACTGAGGCAAGTTAGCCACGATGTCGAGCGTCTCCGGTGGCGGGCGGCGCAGGAGCATCGCCTATGAGATGCGCGGCATGGTGCACATGCCGACCATCGACAAGGCCCTCATGGGCATCGCGAGGCGACGGTCGAGTGAGACAACAGCACCCGAGGAGAAAATCAAGGTGGCTTTTGACGGGTACAAGACGTATCAGTACTTTGAGTTTCCCGACATCAACCCTTTGAAATTACGCGCCATGACCTCGCTGGAGAGCATTGGCACCGATGGGAACAGTGCCCGACAGCTAGCACTTTTACGAAGGTTTCTCGTCTCGCATCGCAGCAGCACACGCCGTACACTGATCCGAATTTGCGCCTTTGCATCATTTTACTCGGCCATGTCCACACCGGCCTTTGTAGCCTTTGGGTACACTATGGAGCTTCCTTTCAAGGTGTTGCAGGCTCTGGTCTATCTCGTGTTCTGGGTCGATATCGTGTTTAGCTTTAACTCCACGTACCAGGCGCAGACAGGCAACGACGTGACGGACCACATGCTCATTGCCAGGAACTATCTTGAAACATGGTTTGTTGTTGATTTTCTGGCGGCGTTACCGTTTTCCGCGTACCAGACCAAAGAACGTCTCAGCGCCGACTTTGAGCTTTCATGGAACCGAGAGGAAAAGCACATGCCGGGCAAAATTGACATGCTCCAGCTCACAATTGTCTTTGTAAAGTTTCTGCGCGAGGCCATCCGGACACGAAGAATCGGGTTTGTAAAGTACCCGGCCGTAGGGAACGCGGCCACTCTTCTTTCGTATCTCTTCATCCTGATCCAGGTGCTCACAGTACTTCTCTTTATTGCGTGTCAGACGGAATCATCTCGATTCTATCAAGACACGGCCATTGGCGAGTATCATAACTTTGAGTGCGACAGCGCCTCGAGTACGGAGTGCGACATTAAGAACGCTTACTTTGTTCGATATGTCGTGTATCTGCACTACGCTACCGTATACATTTTGGGCAAGGGAGATCCGACATGTACCGCGGAGCGTCTCTATGCTTTGTTTGTCAACGTGCTGGGTCTCTTCTTTACGGCCACCGTGGTGGGTCAAGTCACACATTTGATTCAGCAGGGCAATGCCAAGGTGACCAAGTGGCGCGCAAAGATGGAAGAGGTAAACGATTCGATGCTGCAGATGGGTATCAGTCCGGACTTGCAAAAGCGCATCACCAATTACTATGCGTTTTCATGGGCTGTAAACGGTGGAGAAGACAAGAATTTTCGCTGGCTTGAAGATCTCAGCAAGGGGTACCACGAAGAAGCGGCCATTCAAGTCAACGAAAACCTCATTGCTTCCGTGCCCATCTTCCGAGTCGCAGATCGTGCCTTTGTGCATGCCATCATCATGAAGCTGCAGCAACAACTCTATCTGCCTGGCGACTACATTATCAAACATGGGGAAATTGGTGACGAAATGTACTTTGTCGTAAAGGGCACGGTGCAGGCAATGAACAAGACCGAGACGGTGCTTTATACTGTGCTGTCCGAGGGCAGCTTTTTTGGCGAAATTGCTCTTCTCAAGACGAACTCGAGGCGCACCGCAACGGTTCGGTCCTTTACGTACTCGCACTTGAACGTTTTGTACAAGAAGGACTTTGAGGCCATCCTGCTCAATTTTCCAGAGGATGCTGCTCTTTTAGCAAACGAAGCCAAGCAGCGCGAACAGAACTCTGCCAATGTCGAAAAGAATGTGCAACGACAGCGCTTGCGACAAAGTAGTCGTTCCGGGTCACAATGTTCGGCAATTCCAGAGAGTCAGGCGGAAAGCACGTACGAGAGCGATTATACCGACGAACAGGACGAGCGAAGATCTTCAGGGAATTCATTTCGCCAGAGCGCCACCACTTTGAAGAGTGCCGCGAAAGCAGCGATGAGCCAAGAGCCTCAGGGGGCGACGGTGCCCCCTCCGAACACAGGGAAGAGCGCCATCAAGGAGGAAACTCCGTACGAGCTCGAAGCAGAGTCCATCTTGGGGCGTCGACGTAGCGCAAGGCTGTCCATCGAGGGTGCTGCCATGGTGGCCAAGAGTGCTTCAGTAATGAGAAAGCGACAACGGTCCAAGGGTGGTCAGGTGAGCCCTGAGACAGGCACAGGAAGCGTTTCGCACAATACGATTCTAAACCTCGACGCCGATGGTGAAATTGATTTGGCGTGTTTGCGGCCCAAGGCGAGCAAGGTGGATGCTGCAGCAGCAGCAGCACCAGACCCCACCACGGCTCAGCTTTTAGCCATGATTCACAGACTTTCCAACCAGTTGCAGGAAATGACCGACAAAGTACCCGAGGAAAAGAGACGCGTGACGCAGTTAATCGAATCGCTTCCGGTACTGCCCAGGCCGGAGCAACTGGTTGCGAAGCAGGGATCTGCATCGGATTCATCAAGCAAGGAAGTCGAGTCTGGCACAGCTGCGCAAGCGGCTGAGTCTCGGCAAGATGAATCTGCGCAAGCGACTGAGTCTCACCAAGATGAATCTGCGCAAGCGAGCCCAGCGGACGGTGGTCAATCATCATGATGAGCGTGTTCGCTCGCGCAAAAAGCGGGCATACAAGCAAGAAAAAGTCACGCACTGACAGGATTTGGAAATGAGCGTGAGTTTGAACACTGACAAGGACGCAAAGGGCACGAGGATCTGTTCGATTGTCTGCTGTTTGAGCCCAACCAAAACGGCCTGGCAAGCGAGCGAGCGAGCGCCATGCGCAGACATGGCAATTTGTAGACCCTAGCGAGTAAAGAACGAAAAGGAGAAAAGGAATGTGGAAAGAAACAAACCGAGAAACAATAGCAGGCAAAGTAATAAAAGGCTTACTTCTTGCTCTTCTGCTGTCGCTGGGCGACAACCCGCTTGACAATCTTCTGCTCCTCAATCAAAAAGGCGCGGACGATGCGGTTGCGGACGCACTGGGCGCAGCGGGAGCCACCGTAGGCACGGGTGACAGTCTTCTGGCGCTGGGAGACCTTCTGGAGGTCCTTGGGGCGGATGGCCTTGAGGCCCTTGAGCTCGACCTTGCAGTCACCGCACTTGGGGACGGAGCCGCGCTTGGCGATGTACTTGGCGACCAGGCGGCCACCGGGGGTCTTCACGGCCTTGACCTTGTTGGACCGCGTGCGGTACGCATGCCGCCGGCGGTATGTGATACGGATGTCCTTGGTCATTTTGATGAGCCGCTTCCTTTCCTACGGTACTAAAACCTGTTCAATCGTTCCATCAAGCACGTCCTCAATCGTCAGCCTCTCCATTCCTGCTTTCTCCGCGTCTCCTCCCTCCCTCGCCCTGCCCTGCCGGCTGGCCAGCCGTCGCGCCCAACTTGGCTGGTTGGCTGGCTGGCTGGCTGGCCCTGGCGTGCTCATCCATTCCATCCGCCTGCATCCATCCATCTCGCGAGGCCGCTCTCCGCCGCTTCGCGCACGTCGCCGCGGGCTGTCCCGATCTCGCGCGGGCTCCGGCCTTCCGCCGCGCGCCCGCGCCCGCCGCGCTGCCGCGCCGCGCTCCTGCCGCGCCGCACCTACCTCGGCTGCCGCTCTGCCGCTCTGCTCCGGGGTCTGGTCTGCGCTCTCTCTCTCTCTCTCTCTCTCTGCTTGGCCCTTGCTCCCCGCGCCCTGCTTCGCCCCTTCCCGCCCTGTGTGGCGCCGCGGAGGGCCCCTTGCAAGCCGCCATTCTCCACTTGCGAGCCGCCATTCTGCACTTGCAAGCCGCCGCCCCGCCGCAGCCACGCAATGCCTCGGGCAGAGGAGCCCCGCGTTCCCCGGACCCCCGCGCGCAGCACCGGGAGCTAGGGTTAGGGCATGAAAGGGGTTGCGCAGAAGGAGGGGAAAAGGGTTGCGCAGAGAGCGCGGGGGAAGGAGGAGGGGAAGGGGAAGTGGAGGAGGGAAGAGCGGTGAAGGGGCAAGGTGGTGGAGTGTGCAGAGGGGGGGGGAAGAAAAGGTCCGCGCTCAAGAAGTGGGATGAGTGTTGGTGCGAGTGATAATTTGAGTTGAAGTGGGTGAGAAAGAAAAAGTAGTAACATGTCTCTTCTGCCTTAGTCTTGGTCTTGGTCTTGGTCTTAATTTTGGTCCCTTGTCTTGGTCTCTTGTCATTATCTTGGTCTTCTGTCTTAGTCTTGGTCTCTTGTCATTATCTTGGTCTTCTGTCTTAATCTTGGTCTTTTTTCCAAATCTTAAGCTTGACCGGGGAGACCTGAGCCCTCAGCCTTCGCCCCGGCCTCCTCGAAAGGCCTGTCTAGGAACACCTCGCTGCGTCCTCCTGCGAGTCGAGAACTTTCTTGATCGCCCGCACGAGATCGTCGACCTCTGACGAGGACTCAGCGCCATTCAACATCCGGACAAACAGCGGCTCGCCACTCCAGCCCGCACGGAATACACCCGTCCATGAGTGTGTCGAGTCCAGGCCGGGCTCCAGCACGCACGGAATCATATTAGCCGGCCCGCGCGTGTGCAGTGCGTGGTAAAATTCCGTGCGGCAATTGTCTGGTATCGTCCTATCCTTGTTGACGTTGTCCATGTACGTTTGTGTCACAAAGACGACAACCGCTTTGGATTGATCGATGCCATCAGCCATTGACTTGAGAACATCCGACCCAATATTCGACTCGTCGAGCCAGCATTTGAAGTCGCGACCCTCGAGAGCGTCAGCCACGGCCTTTACTTTTCGATGCGTCTCATCATCTTCGCCCCAAGCATGCGACAGGAAAACGTCAAACGGCTTGTCAGAGCTAAGCAAAAACTTTGCCGCTTCGCTGCTCTCGATGAAGAGTGCAAACGATGTCAGGGGCAACGTTCTGAGGCCACGCGAAGTGACGTCGCTTGCGGCTTGGTCGATAGCTTGGTCGATTGCTCGCACCGACGCGCAAGCAGTCTCGCGATCTGTACCGTCGGAACTGACGAAGAGATCTGGGTCAAGATTACCCTTCATGAAAGACGAGTTGATGTACTCCAGACTCCGCTTGAGAATGCTGACATGATTCGTCAGACTTCTGTCTGCTGGTCTCTCAAAGTAGAGCATAACCCGGTTGCCACTCGTCTCCAAAACCACGCCCACGCCATCGAACTCCATGCTTGCAAAGTCCGAAAAGACGCCATGCCGACCAACAGCGATTGACACAGGGAGCCTTTGCACAACGCTGGCAATGAGGCGCTGGAAAACGCCTTGCGGTAGAATCGCAAACTCAATGTAAGCCAAAGCACGTCGGTCGCCCAGTCCACGAAGGGCCTCCTCTCGGGTAGCGTCATCGACACCACGCAAGAGACTGGGTATCAGGAGCGCGCCTTCTTCGTCCCCATTTCCGATCCAGGGACTCGGACATGCCAGCAACATTGAGTTCATCAAAGCCGTTAGGTAGTCGATCGGCTCACGCTGCCATAGCCATTCCAGCAGATCACGGCTTGCAACTCCACGGTCTGCCCACTCGTCGAGCGCATCCTCAAGCTCAACCGGAAGTTCTTCCTCATTGCCATCGTTAGTGTGATACAGCAGTTTCTTCTTGTGCTCTCTCATATGGCCCACATCTGGATCGCAAATGACGCGCGAAAGCGTGTCCAGCAACCACTGCGGGCGGATCACCACAATCTGGCGCAACGCGTCATTCTGACCCGTTGTCAGATGTACTAGCACGCCTAGTTCATGCATGTACTTGAGCATCTTAGGCACGTCGTCTCTAGAAATGTGGCAATCATATTCGGCAATTTTTTCCACCAAATTCAGCGGTAAGTGATCCTCGTCTCGCGAAAGCAGGTGGTCCAGGCAGTAAGACCATCGCAACGGAACCTTGTCCTTTATAAAGGCCTTGTCTGCCACAGCCTTTGACAAGGCCGTCCGGAGATCCGCAACACGTGCGCCAACATCATCCCTGCCAGCGTTGTCGATCGAAGATGCACCACCCATTGCTCCTTCGTTCTGAACCGTAGCTGGCCGGAAGCCAAGCTTTCTAAGAATTCTCGATTGGACAGAGAGCTTGCTCGCGCCGGCCCGTGTTGGCCGCTCAGTGTTATCGATGGGGAAAAAGTGAAGCCGTGCCTTGCTGTTCCGCACCACAGCTGGCTTCCCACCGAGGCCTTTCAGCACCTTGTCCTTCAGCGTATTTTGAATTTCATCATGATCGTTCGGGTCTGGTACCTGGTCCAAGTGTGTCCCCACGAGCGCAACGTTGACGCTCGGCGCGTGTAGACGAATAGAGTCAATCCAGAAACGAAGTGTGTTCAAAGCATCTTCTTGGGACGCGAGGTTCTCAAACTCCTCCTCATTGAGAACTTCCGCAAAACGATCCTTGCCCAGCACCTCGCGCATATCAAAAACGAGCACGTAAACGCCGTGTTGTGTCAGAAATAAATGGTGCAAGGCGTAAAAGACCTCTTGGCCGCCGTAGTCCCAGATCGTGAAGCTGACTTCCTCGTCTGGCGACCCCGCTTGCTTCTTCACTCGCACGCGAAGCGATGTGCGATTTGCCTTTGCAATGTTCTCCTCATTGAACCGCATCGATGCACGATGTTCAGCAGACTTTCGCGTCCCAGATTTCCGAGACTCTGACACCTGAGACTCAGACACCCGCGACTCAAACACTCGAGATCCAAGCTCAGACATGCGTCGAGAGATACGCTTGCCAACGCTTTGCCTGCGGTATTTATATTTGGCAAACTGCTCGCCGAGATCAGCGTCGCCAAGATGCATGCGCTCTTTCCAGTCCCGTGTGCGCATAAGCGTGAGCTGCACACCAATCGTCGAGTCATGACTCGGATTGAATGGCTGATTCAGAAGCGTCCGGATCGTCGAAGTCTTGCCCGCAGCGGCCTTGCCCACGACCATGAGTTTTGCGCGACCCCAGCGCACCTTTTCGTTGGCCTTGAGTGCTTCTTGAGCGGTTTCATTGATATCGCGTACTTCGCTTTCCACAAGCGCGACCCGACCCTCGATGCGAGCCAGAATGTCAGAGGATATTCCGTATCCGCTGAGTCTATTCGGTGATGGTCATGTCAGAGTTTGCCAAATATACAATGCTCTAGCTTTGTGAGCTGTTGGAACGTACGAAAGCTCTCGAAGGATGTCGTTGGTCTCAAGTGCAGAGGCTAAAGCTTCTGCACCTTCATCACGGATATCTTTTCCAGAAATGCTTTGTTGTGGCATATTTCACGTCAGTAAAAACTCAGTGGCGCCTTTTCAGCATCGGTCTTATTGTGACGGACGTACTTTAGCTTTTCTAGCATGCAGGAGTTCTCTTTGAGCGCGCCAGCCAGCGCCTTGGCGCCATCCGGGCCGATCTTGTTATACGAGAGACTGCGCTTGTGCAGCAGGACGAATGCAGTGAACAACAAACGTGCGCAGCAACGATACATGAAAGAGACAAAAGACGAAACCGTTGCGGCGCCGTGCATTGGTTTGGTAGAATAAGTTCATTGCGATTTGATCAGTTCTTCTTGTTCCTTGCGCGCATCTCTTCTTTTCTCACCATGACTTACTCTAATTTCTGCAGCGACGAGTTCTCCTTGAGCGCGCCAGCCAGCGCCTTGGCGCCATTTGGGCCGATCTCGTTCAATCCAAGACTGCGCTTGTGCAGCACGGAGAATGCAGTGAACAACAAACGTGCGCAGCAACGATACATGAAAGAGACAAAAGACGAAACCGTTGCGGCGCCGTGCATTGGTTTGGTAGAATAAGTTCATTGCGATTTGATCAGTTCTTCTTGTTCCTTGCGCGCATCTCTTCTTTTCTCACCATGACTTACCTCAAGATCTGCAGCGACGAGTTCTCCTTGAGCGCGCCAGCCAGCGCCTTGGCGCCATCTGGGCCGATCTCGTTCGAATCAAGACTGCGCTTGTGCAGCACGGAGAATACAGTGAAAAACAAACGTGCGCAGCAACGATACATGAAAGAGACAAAAGACGAAACCGTTGCGGCGCCGTGCATTGGTTTGGTAGAATAAGTTCATTGCGATTTGATCAGTTCTTCTCGTTCCTTGCGCGCATCTCTTCTTTTCTCACCATGACTTACCTAAAGTACTGCAGCGACGAGTTCTCCTTGAGCGCGCCAGCCAGCGCCTTGGCGCCATCTGGGCCGATCTCGTTCGATCCAAGACTGCGCTTGTGCAGCACGGAGAATGCAGTGAACAACAAACGTGCGCAGCAACGATACATGAAAGAGACAAAAGACGAGACCGTTGCGGCGCCGTGCATTGGTTTGGTAGAATAAGTTCATTGCGATTTGATCAGTTCTTCTTGTTCCTTGCGCGCATCTCTTCTTTTCTCACCATCACTTACCTAAAGTACTGCAGCGACGAGTTCTCCTTGAGCGCGCCAGCCAGCGCCTTGGCGCCCTCTGAGCCGATCTTGTTATCCCAGAGACTGCGCTTGTGCAGCACGGAGAATGCAGTGAACAACAAACGTGCGCAGCAACGATACATGAAAGAGACAGAAGACGAAACCGTTACGGCGCCGTGCATTGGTTTGGTAGAATAAGTTCATTGCGATTTGATCAGTTCTTCTTGTTCCTTGCGCGCATCTCTTCTTTTCTCACCATCACTTACTCTAATTCCTGCAGCGACGAGTTCTCCTTGAGCGCGCCAGCCAGCGCCTTGGCGCCATCTGGGCCGATCTCGTT
>BGKB01000072.1:162576-281497 GCA_003116975.1 Aurantiochytrium sp. KH105
AGACTGCGCTTGTGCAGCACGGAGAATGCAGTGAACAACAAACGTGCGCAGCAACGATACATGAAAGAGACAAAAGACGAAACCGTTGCGGCGCCGTGCATTGGTTTGGTAGAATAAGTTCATTGCGATTTGATCAGTTCTTCTTGTTCCTTGCGCGCATCTCTTCTTTTCTCACCATGACTTACCTCAAGCTCTGCAGCGACGAGTTCTCCTTGAGCGCGCCAGCCAGCGCCTTGGCGCCATTTGGGCCAATCTCGTTGAAATCAAGACTGCGCTTGTGCAGCACGGAGAATGCAGTGAACAACAAACGTGCGCAGCAACGATACATGAAAGAGACAAAAGACGAAACCGTTGCGGCGCCGTGCATTGGTTTGGTAGAATAAGTTCATTGCGATTTGATCAGTATTTCTTGTTTGTTGAGCGCATCTCTTATTTTCTCACCATGACTTACCTCAAGCTCTGCAGCGACGAGTTCTCCTTGAGCGCGCCAGCCAGCGCCTTGGCGCCATCTGGGCCGATCTTGTTACCCCAGAGACTGCGCTTGTGCAGCACGGAGAATGCAGTGAACAACAAACGTGCGCAGCAACGATACATGAAAGAGACAAAAGACGAGACCGTTGCGGCGCCGTGCATTGGTTTGGTAGAATAAGTTCATTGCGATTTGATCAGTTCTTCTTGTTCCTTGCGCGCATCTCTTCTTTTCTCACCATGACTTACTTTAATTCCTTCAGCGACGAGTTCTCCTTGAGCGCGCCAGCCAGCGACTTAGTGCCATCGTCGCCGATGTGCTTCTCAGAGAGCCTGCGCTTGTGCAGCACGGAGAATATAGTAGGTCGGCAAGTTCCATAATAAAATTAAGGTCGCGTCGTCGGTATACATTGCATGCAGTCGTCAGTGTCAATCAGTCTCTCTCATCGCCTTGCGCGTGAATATTCGTGGACCTACCAAAGCGAAGTTTCGCCCTCGGACATCGCCTTGACTGCGTCTGCGACTGGATCATGTTCTTGTTCCAAGGCGGACATCGCCCTGAAAGTTTCTCTTCAGGCTTCTCTTCCTCGGTGGTGGCAGAGCGGGCGGGCAAGAGAGTTGAGGTGGCCAGTATCTGCGCAAAGGACACCAAATGCTTGTTGGCAGGCGTTTGGCGAAGAGCACGCGCCGGGACGGACCTCGCAATGCCTTTTTCGCAAGTCCTCCGTGCGCAAGGCGTACGTTGCTCCAAACAGGGCCCTTCGTACGGCAGTACAGTAGACACGGCAGGAGGCAGACAGGCAGACGGGGCTACCTCGACTCGACGTCACCACGAGCGGACTGTCGCTTGATTCGAGGTTTGTTGATCGATCGATCAATTGCTCGCGTGCTCGCTCTCTTGCTGAGTCCTATTCTAACCCGTCACACGCGCAGAAACTTGCTTGACTATAGAGGGAAAAAAGGGGGGGGGGGGGGGGCATAGAGAACGTTTGCACGTGCTTGCACACACCCGTGTGCATCGATAAACAGCGTAGGCCCTCCTACCAAGGTGCAGTAGTTCTGCGAAAATCGTGACACATCGCCTTGGCAGTGGTAGTCACTGTCACAGGCAACATGTTGATGACGAGATCGATGGGCAACTTGAGCAGCCAACCATGGCAAGTCGAACACAAACGATGACTTGCTCAAGAGCGAGCAAGGTCTTTACTATTCACCAGTGGCAGCCAGCTGGTACACATACCCCTGTCTTGCCAAAAGGTCCTTCGCAAGCACGCAGACTGGGCAGCTCGCAGTAGGCCTAGCTATCCTAGGCCGTCCAGCTTCAACACCCTCCTCGTTCATCTTCTCGCCACCGACGTCTTCCCCCAAATCGCGCCAAGCTTGCTTCGCATTCTTACCGGGCCTTGCGTCATGCATGCATGCAAAGCAAATCACTGCAAGCCCCTTGCAGAACGTTCTCGTTCACCTGCTCCGAGTCGGCCCAGCTTCCCTTGTTCCCTCCCTTCGCGCGTCGGTCTCCTCTGTCTGCGCCTCCCGGCGGGCGAGCCTCTGGACGCAGCAGACCCGAGACCGCGCCAGGCGCAGCGCGGGCGAGCGGGCGGGCGAGCGGGCGAGCGCGAGCGCCGGAGCCGAGCTCGCAGAGGCCTGGCGCGCGAGAGAGAGGAGAAGCGGCGAGGATGCTGCGCGCTCTCACGTCGACCGCCGTGGGCGTCAGCGGCCTGGGCGTGGCCTATGTGGGTGCCACGGACGCAGACGCGCGCGAGGCCGTGCGCGTGGCCTCGCAGGGGAGCGACGGCCTCGTGCGGTTTGGGCGCACGTGCTTCAATGCCTTTGTCACCGCCGTCGACTGGAAAGTGACCATGTACGGCAAGGACAAGGATATCGACAAGGACGCCTACAAGGAGGCCCTTCATGCCTTTAGCCTTCGCGCTGCCGCACGCCTCTACAAAGTGTGCAACAGAAACGGAGGTCTGTACACAAAATACGGGCAGGGTGTGGCCAGCATGAACCACGTCCTTCCTCAAGAAATTACCGATACTCTTGCACCTCTCCAAGATCGTGCAAAGTCGATGAGCAGCGAGATGGCTCGCGAGACCGTAGCTGCTGAGCTCGGTCCCCTCGCCCTGGAAGATGTCTTTGCCAGCTTTGACCCCGAGCCCATCGCATCTGCTTCTCTCGCCCAGGTCCATCGTGCCGTGCTCAGAGAGACGGGCGAAACTGTTGCCGTCAAGGTTCAATACCCATATCTCAGAGAGCAGACACGCGGCGACCTTGCAACCTTGCGCATGCTCACCGATTTCGTCGGGTACTGGTTTCCTGACTTTTCCTATTCGTGGCTCACCCCCGCGTTTGCTGATAACATGACCCTCGAGCTCGATTTCATCCAAGAAGGGCGCAACAGCGAACGTTTGGGCCAAATGTTCGCGAACCGTGCCGACGTATACGTGCCAAAAATCATTTGGAAGCACTCTTCGCGACGCATGCTCATCATGGAATACGTTGAGGGCGTCAAAATCAGCAAGGTGGACGAATTTGCTGCGCAAGGAATCCACCCTCTCGAGGTTGCCACCACGGTCTCGTCGCTCTTTGGTGACATGATTCACGTTCACGGCTTTGTGCACTGCGACCCGCATCCAGGCAATCTCTTCGTGCGCAAGGCACCCGAGCGCTCCGTCTGGTCCAACTTTGGCTTCGTCTCGACAGTCTCCTTGTTCGTTGCTGGCGCATCGACGATGTATGCGGCGCCGCTGATCGGTCCCGCGGCGCCTCTTGCTGCTCTAGCCCTCATGTCTGCTGGGGGACTTTCGTCTCTGGTAGCCGCATACAAACCTCAGCGCGTCAAGACTTTTGGGGGCAAACAGGGCGTCCCGTATCAGGTTGTTGTATTGGACCATGGCATGTACAGGAGATTAGATCCTTCCTTCCGTAAGAACTACTGCATGCTCTGGAAAGCGCTTCTGCTCCGCGACGCAAACCTTGGCCGCACTGCAGCCATGAACCTCGGCGTGTCCAAGGACGCCTACGACGTTCTCTCGCTCATCTTCACATATCGGCCCGCAGACTCGATGACCAAAACAGGGGCCCGCATCTCCAAGGAGGAGCGCGCTAAACTCAAGGACAAGTACAAGGACGTCAACGCCGGTGACATTAATAAGTTCTTAGAGAGCTTGCCTCGCGACTTGCTCTTTGTCATGCGTTCCACCAACATTGTTCGTGGCATCAATCTTGCGCTCGGAGGAACGAGTCGTCTTCGGTTCCGCATCATGGGCGAGTCCGCCGTACGCGGTCTCCTGGTGCAGGAGCCATCCAAGGCTCAATACGAGAAGCGCATCCGTCAGGACACTGAAACGCCTCTCTTTGGGCCATTTGCCATCAATCTCCCCGTGGCCTCAGAGATTGTTGATACCGACTACATCACGTACCGCCAGAGCTTTGAAATGTGGCGCCTGCGCACCTACCTCGAGCTCATCGACGCCTCATGGGGCATTCTCGCCACCCTTGTTCAGCACATGCCTTAGCGCGCGTTTTCTTTTCTTTTCTTTTCTTTTCTTCCTTTTTGGGTGGTGGTCGTTGGGCGGCGAGAAAATGGAAAATGGGACGGGAGGCTTTCTTTCATGTCAGGACGAGGAGCTTGTGTCTCGCATGTCATGTGCTCAAACTTGGTGCTTTGGCGATGAAACCAAAGATGGCTTCATGGTTCCCGCTGGCTTTGTCCCCGATCTTGGCCTTTCCCCGGCCCAGAGCATTTTCGGCACCAACACGTGCAAAGTGTCGTGTCGCTGCTACCCTGCGCAGCGTCAAAGAGGGCACCGAGTTCTGTGTGGTGTTTGAGAAGCGCGTTGTCTCGCTCGTACTTGCGGGTCATGTCAATTTTGTCCTTCTTCCTCTCATCCTTGACTTGCCACAGACTTGATTGCAGACTGACGGCTCTTTTTTGCATATCGTCGAAACGGTCTGCCAAGGATGATTTCTCTTCTTGTGCTTGAACGAGTCCACGCTGCACCTGGCCTAGCTCCGCGGCCTGTGCCTGTGTTTCTTGCCGATGACGTTCGCCCTTTTGTTCCGCTGCCTCGAGGTCGGCCTCGAGCTGTTCGGATCGCAGGCGCTCTGCATGAAGCTCGCGTTGCAGCTGCGTGATACGAGTGCTTTGCTCCTCAAAGGCTTGTCGAAGCGACGACATGGGTGACGCGCTCGCAAGTCCTCGCAACGCTGAGTTGGCTTGTCTCGCAAACGAGCGGCTGGGCAAGGCTGTCTGGTTCTGGTTCTGGTCCGCATACACTACGAGGCTTTCATCTTGATCATCATCAAGAGCTGAAGAGTTTGCACGATCAGCAAATCGCACGCGACGTTTCTGCTGAAGGCGATGTTGTTGTTGCTGCTGCTGATGTTGCTGCAGCTGTTGGCGTGGCTGCTCCCCTTGCTGCTGCTGCGGCTGCTGCTGTTGATGTTGCTGTCTCTGATACTCATGTTCCGTTTCCTGTCGTCCAAGCTCGTCATCCCGTCTCGCAACATCCTCCCGGCGACGACTCGGCGTCGGGTCAAAGCGATGCGGCGGAAGACGGAATCCTTGCTGCTCTTGCCGCTGATGCCACTGCTCAGCCTGCGACCTCCCTTTCCCGCGTTGGTCGTCCTCCGCGCCTTCCACCCTGTCCTCGCCGTCGATCTCGCGCACGACGAGGCGAAAAGGTTTCATCTTGCTCGCGCTCCAAGTTCAAAACCCGAGCCCGAACCCGCTCTGCGCTACCCAGCCTCAATTCCTCTTCTCTTGTCTCCCCGCGCTGCAGCCAAGGCGCGCGCGCGGGCGGTGCTGCGTCCGTCGCGGAGTCGCTTCACGGAGTCGCGTCGCGTCGCGGGCGACGGATGGGGTTCTGGCGGCGGCCTGTGCCTCCGGCCGTTCTGGGCCGAGGGGGCAGGCTGGGGCGGTCGGGGCCCTTTTCGAAACCTCGTCTCATCACACACGGAACATAATTTCAAAACATGGGGAAATACTTGCGCCGCGCCCCCCGGGGGACGCCGGCGCCGCAGAGCGTGGATCGTAAACGCGCATCGCCGGCGCGGCCGAGGACGGCGACGACGGCGACGACGGCAAGGCCGGCGGCGCAGGCAGCGTCGCGGCCGGGAGAGAGGCGCGGTCATGTCACTGCTGTCTGCCTGCGTCTTGCGAAAGCCGAGCGGGACGCGATGGAGAGCAAGCTTGACCCGCTGGAGGACATCAAGAGTCGCGGAGTCGCCGCGCCCGCGGAGACGCCGCCGCGCGGCTCGCAGAAAGCTCTGGGGGCGCGTCGGGTCTGCGCGGGGCCCGTGGCTCGCTTGAGACCTTGTTCTGCTGCGGTCCGAGCTGGCGTCGCAGCACGGCCGGGATGAATCGATCGTTCATCGCGCGAGAGCCCTCGTATCCGGCCTGCATCATGGCCATGCGACTCTCCCGCGACTGCGCAATGTCAGTTGAGGCGCCAAAAATGATATCTCGCGGTCCTGAACCCGTTGGTGAAACAACTGACGTCCCCGCGATACTCGGCAGCTCACCTTCCATCTTTAGCTGCGCGAGCTTCAGATTCAGGCCTTCCGTCTTGGTGAGCACGCTCGAATCTTGTTTCGGTCTTTCAATCCCGCCACAAGAGCTCTGCTGTTGCTGCTGTTGCTGCTGCTGCTTCTCCGTATGCAAATGACGAGCACTAGAGGATTTTGCTTCGTGGTTGGCCTTCTTCTTGGGTGATTTCGCTGGAAAGAGCTGTCGCTGCGAGGTCTGTGACCAGGCATCTTGATGATGAGCGGCATGGTCCGCTGTACCAGTCAACGAGACTTGCACCGCAGCTTCAGATGAAATGAAAGCAGGCTGCCGATGCGAACTACTTGTTTTGCTTGTAGCAGAGCCTGCATTTCTTTGAGACTTCTCTCCTTCTTCTTCAGTAACGGGCGCTGTCTTCTGGGTGCGCGAAACCTTGGGTTTCATCTCAAGTAGCATTTGAGAAACAGATTCTTGCCGCTGAAAACCCTTTGAGCTCGATGGTGGTGCAAAAGGGTCGTCGTCGTCACCGTTGTCGTCGTTGCCATCGTCGTCGTCATCACTAAGCGAGCCCGCGACAACACGAGGCTGTTCAGACATAGGTTTTCCTGGCGTAAAGTCCAGAAGCATCTGTGCAACGGATTCTTGCCTTTCATAGCCTGGTGATGCTGGCGCAAAGGATACCGAGGTTGGCTCATTGTGGTGATGCCCATTCTTCTGTTTCGTCGCAGAATTTGACTCTATGTTATTGGTAGGCGTGAAGTCCAGCAGCATTTGTGACACAGACTCTTGGCGATCAAATCCTCGGTTTTTCTCTCCAGATACAAAGGGATCGTCGTCATCGTCATCAAAAGATCCAGGTACAACTTGTTCTGCCCTTTGTTGTTGCTGTTGTTGTTTGGTAGGCGTGAAGTCTAGCAGCATTTGTGACACAGACTCTTGGCGATCAAATCCTCGGTTTTTCTCTCCAGATACAAAGGGATCGTCGTCATCGTCATCAAAAGATCCAGGTACAACTTGTTCTGCCCTTTGTTGTTGCTGTTGTTTTTTGGTGGGAGTAAAGTCTAGCAGCATCTGCGAGACAGACTCTTGGCGGTCGAATCCTCGATTCACTTGGCCAGACGCAAAGGGATCATCGTCATCATCATCATCATCAAAGGATCCAGGTACAACTTGTTCCACCCTTTGTTTCTGTTGTTGTTGTTTGGTCGGCGTAAAGTCTAGCAGCATTTGTGACACAGACTCTTGGCGATCAAATCCTCGGATTTTCTCTCCAGATGCAAAGGGATCATCGTCATCATCATCATCATCAAAAGATCCACGAACAACTTGTTCTGCCCTTTGTTGTTGCTGTTGTTGTTTGGTCGGCGTAAAGTCCAGCAGCATTTGTGACACAGACTCTTGGCGATCAAATCCTCGGCTTTTCTCTCCAGATGCAAAGGGATCATCGTCATCATCATCAGCATCAAAAGATCCACGTACAACTTGTTCTGCCCTTTGTTTCTGCTGTTGTTGTTTGGTGGGAGTAAAATCTAGCAGCATCTGCGAGACAGACTCTTGGCGGTCAAATCCTCGATTCACTTGTCTAGACGCAAAAGGGTCGTCATCGTCATCATCATTGTCATCAAAAGATCCAGGTACAACTTGTTCTGCCCTTTGTTGTTGCTGTTGTTGTTTGGCAGGAGCAAAGTCCAACAGCATCTGCGAGACAGACTCTTGGCGGTCAAATCCTCGATTCACTTCTCCAGACGCAAAAGGGTCGTCATCGTCATGAAAAGATCCAGGTACAATCTGGTCTTTCTTGTATTTTTGCTGGGTAGGCGTAAAGTCCAAGAGCATCTGTGAAACTGATCCCTGGCGATCAAATCCTGGAGAGCCAAACATGTCATGTTCCGTGTCATCTTCCTCGAGGCTGGCGACGCTGGAGCTGCCTTGCTCGACTGGCACAGGAACTGTTCTACGCGTGGGATCAAAACTCATCAGCATCTGCGAGACAGACTCTTGACGATCAAAGCCAGGTGGCGGCGAACCGAAGGGATCATCTTCGGTATCTTGTTCTTCACCAATGCGCATAATGTCGCCTTCGTCCTTCACACCTGCAGACATGCTATGCGCCAACATATCTTGAGACGGATCGTCAGTCCCAAGCTCCAGAAAGACTGAAACGGACTGTGCTCTCGCAATAGGTCCTGACTGCGGAGTCCTGCGCTTGTTAGCCCCTGCACGTTTTGCAACAGCCTCATTCGGCGTTGCAAGACCCATTTGTTCCGATGCACTTGCCATTGCGCTGCAAGGGTCGAAAAGGTTCGACCGACTCATTCCAAATGCGCTCTTGGACATCTCTCGGCGGAGACCAACAGGCTGACTTGCATTCGACGAGGCAGCTGCGATGGGAGGCTGTGCTATGGGAGCAGAAAGACCCATTTGCTCGGAAGCCGAAGGCATGCAGCTTGCTGGGTCGAAGAGGTTCGCGCGCGAAGCACCAAAGTGCGACTTTGAGAGCTGCTTCTCCATTGCTATGGGCTTGGAAAGCGTTGAGCCACTTGAGGTCTTCTTTGCCGAGGATGATGGCGGGAGAGCAGAAGTGTTGTTGGCAATAACGCCCATCTGGTCCGCTGCCGAGGGAATTATGCTTGTTGCGTCAAAAAGATTCGCACGTGAGGCGCCAAATGCACTCTGCGACATGGACTTTTGCAGTTTGACTGGCTTGCTAATAGAGCTCGTCGCAGATGTGTTGGAATGAGAAGACGCAATGCCAGAGCTCTGAGAACCTTTGCGCTCTGGCGGAAGAGCATGTGTTGAATTGACAACAACACCCATCTGATCCGCTGCCGAGGGGATAATGCTTGATGCGTCAAATAGATTAGCCCGTGAGGCGCCAAACGCACTCTGTGACATAGTCTTTTGTAGTTTTACTGGCTTGCTTATCGAGCTTGTCGTAGATGTGTTGGAATGAGAAGACACAATGCCAGAGCTCTGAGAACCTTTGCGCTCTGGCGGAAGAGCATGTGTTGAATTGACAATAACACCCATCTGGTCCGCTGCCGAGGGGATTATGCTTGATGCGTCAAATAGATTAGCCCGTGAGGCGCCAAATGCACTCTGCGACATAGTCTTTTGCAGTTTGATTGGCTTGCTTATCGAGCTTGTCGTAGATGTGTTCGAGATCGATGAGGCAATGCCAGAGTTCTGGGAACCTTTGCGCTCCGGGGGGAGAGCATGCGTTGCATTGCCGACAACTCCCATTTGATCTGCAGCAGAGGGGATGACGCTGTTCACATCAAAGAGATTTGCGCGGGATGCGCCAAAGGCACTGTGCGACATGGACTTTTGTAGCTTGGTTGGCTTTGAAACAGGTCTGGTTGCAACGGCGTCCCTCGAAATAGTGTCTGCATCAACTACTTCATGCAATCCCATTTGGTCAACTGCAGATGGGATGACGGAGCTAGCATCGAAAAGATTGGATCTTGAAGCTCCAAAGCGAGACTGCGACATATGACGCTGCAGGACGACGGGTACATCGCCTGTACGCGGACGCTTAACGCCCGAAGCGGACTCATTTGCCGGCATGACGCCCATTTGTTCCGAGGCAGAAGAGACGACTGAATTTGGGTCAAACAGATTCGCGCGCGAAGCCCCAAAGGCGCTTTGAGACAAGGCACGGCTGAGCGCAACTGGTGGTGAATTTCCTGACCAGGACGAAGGTTTGTTCTCCTTTGCTGGAGACTCGGGCATGCTCGGATCGATATGACCGTGCTGCTCGGCGGCGCTCGGCACGACCGTGCTGGCGTCGAATAGGTTTGCGCGAGAGGCCCCAAACTGACTTGTTGACATGCTGCGCTTTAGAGCAACTGGATTTTTGCCCATGTTTATGTTTGGTGAAGAGCCATTGTTTGAGGAAGAGGATGTTTGTGCGCTGCCATACATTGAGTCTGCGCCAGTGGATACCACGCTCGAAGGATCAAAGAGATTTGACCGAGACTGGCAAAAGCCGGCGTTTGTCATGCTCCGTTGCAAGACGACAGGTCTTGGCGGTTCTTTGCCAGTGTTGTCTCCACCTACGACGCTAATCTCGGAGGCTTTGCTCTCATTGCTCGTTTCCGCGCAGAGCTGCTGGTCAGCACCTGCACCCGAAAACTCGTTGATGGCGCAAAGCTTGAATTTCGTCTTTTTCCACATGGACTTGCCCTTGGTGAACATATTTTTGGCGTCCTTTCGGATGCCGAGTGCGCCGACCTCGGCAGAAGTCGAGCTCATCTCCCAAGGCAGGATGCCGCACGAGCGTCACTATCGCTCAGAGACTCTGCTGCACGTACGGCGTCCGCCTGTGCGAGCGCTCGCGCTGAGCGCAAGGATGCGCAATGTCTGTCCGTCGACAGCCTTTGCTTGTCAGTCAGTGAGGTTCGTCCCCAGACCGAGCAGGTGTGCCGCCGATTTTCTTTGCAATCTTTTTATAGTTGTATACGGGGAAGCCCGCCATCAGCATTAACTGTATGATTAACTTGGACTTGGATGTCTCGGCATATCTCTGGCTCTATGCATGAGATGAGGACAACCATGGTCCACATGTTTGTTTCTAGTTATTTCCTTTTTCTCTTTTTCGGATGAATGATGATAAGTTCAAGTTTTGATCAGCGTCAACGGATCGTAAATATCCGGCGCAGAAATGCGCCGAAGAATTACTTGACTAAAATCCTTTAAAGGAGCTTACCCGTCGATGCGAAAAGCAAGATGACATGCCTGATGACTGGGCTGGATGCGAGCAAAAAGAATTGTGAAATGAGGTGAGGCAGCGCTGTCAACGATGGTCATATACTTAATTTCTTCGATTGCCATGCGCAGAAAGCCGAGAGAAGAGGGAACGGGCGCTCCTCAAGAAACTTGCTGCATTTTAGCAAAGCCAGGCAACGATACAATTACTCCTTAGGCTCAAATTTATTTGCAGACGACACGAGGAGGCAACTCGAGGGCAATGACGACTGCTTCGTGGTCCTCTTTGCGAACGGTGTTGTCACAGCAAATCTTATCAAGGCGCACGGCGCGAAATTGAAGTGTTTCTCTGCTGTTTGGCGCAATGACTGGCGCCAAGGCACCATAAGAACTGAACATGAGGAAGAAAAGAGCTCTGCAAAGAATGGTACGTATCACCTGACTGTGAACATTTTTTCGGTTTTCGCTCGAGTTCACGCAGATGTGCTATTACAACACGTTTTCAGCTCGATTCTGTGGCTGGCAGCTTCGCAGCAGCGCTCTTGCAAAGCGCTCAGAGAGGTTCGCGTCATCAACTGGACTTCTTGCTCAAGGCCGCCTCTAGTCTGTCCAAATGCTTTTGTTTCGTCTTGAATTTGGGGCCCAAATTCCCGATCAGACGTAGTAGATCTGCTGGTTCCTTTGATGACGTAAACGTTCTGTTGAACTTGATATTAGGACCGTGTGTCTTGTAAAGTTCTTCCGCCGTCGTGGTGGTTGGCCTAGACGCAAACCTGACGTCACCCTGAAGGACCCATTTCTGGTTGCGACTCGTAAATGTGACGGTAAGATTGATGTGATCCATCTTTTCATGCTGCGCAATGTCGCGCGCAACCTCGAGTGGATCCTCGCTTGGTTCTTTTTTCTCCTTGCTCGCTTTCTTTTGGGGGGGATCGGAGCCTCTGCGAGACGATGCTGCGGCTGAAGTACGTTGACGTTGCCGATGAGGCTGTACTTGTGACGGGTCACCTGCAAATGCTCTCTTGGGACCTCGCCGAGAGCATCTTTTCAAGGAAGGACGATCATCGTTCGAGAGATCTTCAGCTTTGGGGTCAATAGCTGCGAGCGAATCATTGGCGTGCCTGGCGGTTTGCTGCCTCACCCGAGTTATGGGCCGCATTTCAGGCCGAGATGTTACAGTATTTTCGCCGTCTCCCTGATCTTTTTGCAACCCGCCAGTTTGGACCAGCTCGTTTTCTGCTGCTAGTCTAGAGTACCATAGGAGTCCTTTATCCCTTCGCTGATGACGTTGTTCGAGCCAAGCCTTGTACCGTTCTTGCCATGTCGCGTGGTAGTCAACGTACTGGAGGAAATTTGGCCAGTGAGCATTGCCCAGAGTATCAATGATAAGCTCGACCGCAGCCTTTGTGGCATCAAAAGTATGGTCGGCGCCGCAGCTGCTCGCTGCGACCTTGTCTGGGTGCCGTTCGCGCAGGCAGTATTTGCGAAAGAGACTCTGCTTCCCGCGGCTCAGATCAAAGAGCTCGCGTATCCTTTTCTCTCCTATATGCTCTACAAGAACCCCGAGCCCGCCCTGAACGAGGCGCTCCTCGTGCAGCATCTTGATCGTCCTCTCCGAGTCTTTTTCCTGGACGCACCCTCTCATCCTTGGCGCAAACATCTCGTGGACCTGCGCTCCCGCCGTGGCCACCTTGCTCGTGCGCTCTGCTGCAGGCTGCCGGCGCCAACGCAAGCGCAGGCGCAGGCGCGGACTACGCGCGAGCGAGACGCTGCGCCGTCCTGGGCCGCGGCCTTGCCGAGTATAGCGGTCTGCAGGCCTGGCCTCGCCAAGCAAGCGCGGCCCGAGTTCTACTTCGCCAAACCGCGGCGACGACGACGACGCCCACCCCGAGCAGGCCGCGCCGGCGACAGGCGGCAGGAGGGAGGCCTTGGCGCTGGCGTCGGCGCGAGAGCGGGGCGGGCCTGGGCCCAGCCAAGCCAGCGCGAGAGCGAGAGCGAGAGCGAGAGCGAGAGCGAACAGACGACCTCGGCAGAAACGAGAGCGATTGCGAATTTGAGAGCGCCCCGCCATCGAGCCGTGACACGAAAAGGGAAAACGTGAGAGCGCCGCGAGAGCGCCGCGAGAGCGCCGCGAGAGCGCGGCTGAGAAGGCACTTCGCGGGCGCGAGCGGCGACAGAGGCCGCGCAGGCGAAGCAAACCCGTAACGCCCGAGGAGGAGAAGAAGAAGAAGAAGAAGAAGAAGAAGAAGAAGAAGGTGACGAGAAGCGAGACCAGCAACCAAGAGCAAGCAAGACCCGAGGCAGCAGCATGGCGCCCACGGGCAAGCGCTCTGCCAGGACCGCCTTGGCGGAGGACCCGACAGGAGGACGTTCTCGTGGCAGCGCGAGAAATGAGGACGACGAAGTGGCTTCGGCCAGCACCGTCGGAGAAGGCTTTGATCTCACCGGAGAGGTCATGAAGGCCATGCCAAAAGCAACGAACAGTGATCGAGAAAGAGTCGAGCGGGCGTACAAGAAGACCAAGCTGCCGCAGAACTTTAGGAACCAGGACGAAATTCAGGACAAGATGGAGGCGGTAGCCGATGAACAACAAAGGTTGCTGCGGGAGATGCGCGAAAACACCTTGCGGATCAGGAAGGAGACCCTGCGTGAATTTGCCAAGCTTCAGGTAGAACGGTCCACTCTCACAGCACAGCTCAACTCAGCGAACGAATCTCGTGCGAGTCACCAATCTCGGATCGAGAGCCTCGAAAACAATCTCACGAGAAAGAAAAAGGCTCTCCAGTCCAAGATGGATCAAATGTCGATCAACGACGACACAGGCAACCGGAGTTCCTCACGCGAGATGGAAGAGTACAAATCCAGGATCGACCAGCTCGAAAAGAAACTCATGACTGAGAAGAGTCTCGTCGCAGAGAAGAACGAGGAAATTACTCGCTGCAACAAGGAGATTGCCGATCTCAACGCTGCGATTGCCGACAAGTCCACTGACTTCAAGGATCTTCACGAAGTGCACGCGGCAAAGCAGCGCGACATGGAAAATTTTCTACTCGAGTCGCACGCGGCATGGCAGATCAGAGAGTCCCAGTACAATCGCTTTGCGACGAACGCTGTGAAGGCTCTCATCGACGATACCACCGACATTTTCCTTGAGCGTCACGAGAAGGAACAGCTGAAGAAGGATGCTAGAGTCGGCTTAAACAAGCCTGGGCCTATGGGAAAGCTTTTGGGCGATATCATCGCGCGCAATGGTCTCGCGCCTGGCGGCGCTGGCTATGCGAGCGTCTTCAAGTATCAAAACAACAACCAAGGTGCCACCAGTAAGTGGATCGCCGATCGCATCAGCCGTGGTCTCGGACCAGATCAGAAAGACTTGTCCAAGCAAGTCTCTGTTGTTCTGGAGCTCATGAGCAACAAGTCTCCCCTCCTCATCAAGGATCATGCTACGGGCTCACTCCCCATGCCTCCTTCTCCTTCTCCTTCTCCTTCTTCTTCTTCTTCTTCTTCTTCTGCGTAAGACCATCGTCTTTGAGCAAGAATAGACCCAGCACTTTGCAGGGTATACCTAACACTCTTACTGTTTTTTCTTTTTCTCTCTCTCATCATCATCTTGTCCTCCCGATCGATTGTACCTGTTCTTGTCACTCCCTATAAAGCTCGCTTGACGTGAGGCATCACGTTTCCCCCAGCATTCAACAGTTTCATCGCTCTCATCACCCACCATGGAGACGATGATTTGCAAAGCGAGCGATGAAGACGGACAACCAGAGTCCAAGTGGTACCAATTCTCCCTCGATTGGATCCGCATCACGGATCGACGCAGAATCGTTGCGTCTGTGCGTGCGTACGTGCGAGCGAGAGAGCGCGCGAGGGCGTGCGAGCGAGCGAGCGGGTGCGCGCGCACGCGTGTTTGCGTGGCACCGCACGACTTGTCAACGTCGATTGGACGGTGGGTCGGGTCGGTCGTTCATCTTAAGAGCTTCGCCTCGTGTGCGCGGACGCCTGGGCAGCCGCGAAGCGCAGCGCAAGGCAGAGCGAGGGGACGCAGCATAGCGCAGCTCGATAGAGCACATTCCAGCCAGGATGTACCTGCTCAAACAGAGGCTTATCGGCGGTGGCGACAAGGAGCCCGCTGATTTTAAGCCCAAGAAGAAGGAATGCCTCGCGATGCGCGATGGCCTGAAGAAATGCGAAAAGACAATCAAGGCTTGGATGGACGGCGCGGAAAAAATGAGCAGCGCAGCATCCAACATGGCCGAGCTTGCCAAAGATGGTGACGCAGATCTCGAGAGGCTCGGCAAAGAAATTTCCGACGAACTTGGACCTGAAAACTCTCTCAAGATCTGCAAGGAGGCGATTGAGTCGATCCAGCAAAAGATCAAGCTCATCGACAAGCTGAAGAAAGAATGCGCAGACCTCGACGAGAAGCGACTCATCATGAACCGTCTCAAACGCAAAGCAGACGAGGCGCAAAAGAAAGATGACCCCGCCCTATCCGAAAAAGCCACGCGCGAACACGAAGAGGCTGTCCACGCGCACGCGTTCCTTTTCGCGGGAATTGACGGCAGCTTCGAATTCTTGATGGAGGCCGACTCAAACTCGGGTGGCGTCGGGCTTGCCAAGCCGGAGATGGCAGTTTTCAAAAGGAGTACAGTGCAGTTTTTCCAAAAGTGCAACTCGATTTGCGATGGCGTCGACCAATCCACGCTGGAAAATGTCGATCTCGTGACAGAGTGGAAAAAATTCAATGATCTTAAAGATGACAAGGTGGACGCCCTTCGCGACGACAAGATGACGAAGCTCAGTTCGCGCACCTTGGGCGAGGCCGAGAGCAATTCCGCGGGCTCTGCCTCGCGATTGGGAACAAACGAGAGCTATCACACTGCAGAATCGAGCTCGGGGTCTGCTGCGCCTCCTCCCCCGCCTCCGCCGCCGCCGTCTATGGGAACATCAACGGCGTCTGCGCCCCCTCCCCCGCCCCCTTCAGCAGGTGTGGCGTCTGGACAGGCGCGCCCTCCCCCGCCTCCTGCGCCTTCGAGCATGGGATCGCAGGCGGCACGTCCGCCTCCTCCGCCCAAGCCCACGGGTCCACAGGCCACCGCCATGTACGCCTATGCCCCGCAAAATCCTGATGAGCTGGCCCTTAACGTTGGAGACGTCATTACAGTCACCAAGCAGGAGGAGGATGGATGGTGGGAAGGTGTTCTTGCTAATGGCTCGCGGGGTGTGTTCCCAAGCAACTATGTGCAGCTTGCTGGAGACGACGACGATGAGATCGACTCTGACTACGAGGGCAATGTTTGATCTTAGCGGCAGTTCACGTGCTGACATCAACGACAACATCTGAAATCAAACGAAATAAGAAAAAAAGAACGTAAGGTGATCAAGATTTGCCACATTCTTCTAATCCAAGAAACAAGAAGAATCCAAGCAAACTCGACGCATAGTAAGGTACCTTGTTCATTGTCCATGCAGTAGCTTGCTGCCCCCGCCAACCCAGAGGCCCGCCTAAATTTGTCAAGAAATGACATGAGGGCGAGTTTAAGATGTTAATCTCACAACGTTGGTGATGGCTTACGCAGCAGAAAAACCGTTCGATTGAGTATGGGCGAGGTGAACGCCCGGCTTGTCTGTACTTCCCAACCTTGGAGCAAGAGCGGAAGACGGTGCTCCCCATAGATGCGATGCGCGTTCCACACGACGGCATCGCGACCTGTCGGCACGCTGACGAGCGCGTATGAGGCTCGCTGCAGAACATGATCCATGGTGAGCAGGTCGGCGTCTGGACACACCGGATCCCCGTATCTTCCAAGTCCATCATGTTGCAAGGCATCGACGAGCACAGCTAGTCTTACGCGGCCCACATCTTCAGGTAAGCGATTGCCCTGCACAGTGCGTATTCGCGGATGGTCTAGCGTCAGGGCATTGTACTCGACCGTGACGATCTTGGTCGCTCCTAAGCTTAGCAACAGACCCTCAATGACTGGCTTTTGCGAACCAAAGACGGCGACCTTGGTGATAAGGCGCTTATTCTCGGCCAGCAGAGCTGCGACGACAGGTTCAAGCGTCTCGGCCTCTTTGCCGTACGCAGCAATGTCTGCCGCCGTGTACGCATAATGCGAGCCCTTGCCATTAAAAGTGTCGTCCACGAAATCTTGTTCATCTTCGAAAATCTCGATCTCTCCAAAGCGTGAGAACGCTTCCCTGCACTTCCGTGGCACCCGTCTTGGCGGCGTGCCTGCATGTTCTATCCTCGCTTCCTCATCTTGGTCGATTTGTTCGCAAGGTTCTGCAAAGAGAATTCTCGGGCTATTCGTGCACGTCTCCATCGCGCCCGACCCTCCCGTGGCCGCCGTGCCAATCGCCACGACCACAGCCACGGCCAGCGCCATGCGACCCCGCCATCTTGCGCGCATCGTTTATTAGACTCGCTCTGCTGCTCAGAATCCTCTTCGTGCTCGAATATACAGTCCATACTATATATACGTCCGAGGCGCCATCACATCCAACCGGAAAGCGGGTTAGCTCAGAGGTAGAGTGTGGGGCCCATAACCCCAAAGTCGGCGGATCGAAACCGCCACCCGCTACTAATAAAGGAATAGGAGTTCGAGGCCCATCTTGAGCATCTGATTTTTTTTATCTTTTTTTTTTCAAATTCTGCTGCAAAATTTGTGTGGCTCTCGACAGAGGCTACGTGTACGACATCGTCTTCACGCGGCAGCGGCTTCTGGCTTGCTTTTTTTTTTGCTTTGCTTGGTCACTGGATGAGCGAGCAGCTGGCGCGCGACAGACGAGGCGTCTGGCATGAGCAGGAAGTCACACCAAGAGGCAAAACCAACCATGGCGCCGTCACGTCCCATCGGAAAGCGGGTTAGCTCAGAGGTAGAGTGTGGGGCCCATAACCCCAAAGTCGGCGGATCGAAACCGCCACCCGCTACTGTGATAGGATCCGGAGTTCGAGTTCCGCTCGAGCTCCTGATTTTTTATTTTTTCCCATTTTGGCGACTGAAGAGATTCACGGTCAAGCTTGCAACAAAAATGCTCTTGGTTTTTTTTTTTTGAAGGGAGGTGTTGAGTCAGAAGGAAGGACTGCAAAGGATCCGCCGTGGATCACGATGCAAGGCACGAGTGAAGCGATTGGTCGTTATATTGTTCTGTGGACCCATTTACATTCATCGGCGGTGATTAGCGTTCATTCATTCTTACTTTCTTTCGAGTTTAGGATCTCCACCACTCGAAGCGAGACGTATACAATACCCTCGTGCGGAGTTGCCGAGAAAGCGGGTTAGCTCAGAGGTAGAGTGTGGGGCCCATACTTTCCAATTTGCCCTAGGGGGGCATTTACGGAAAAGGTACCCCAAAGTCGGCGGATCGAAACCGCCACCCGCTAAACGACTATAACGCTCTTTTTTTTTTTGTCTCTTTATTAGGCAGGGAATTGGGTGGTTCGACTCATCGACCGAGCAAAGCTCTTCGGAAAAAAACGCTGCCAGCAAACTTTTTTTTTCTTTCTAGAAGGGGGCGGAGCACCATCGATCAAAGCCTGGTTGAAAGAAAGCGCATCAAGCTTGTCTTTTTGCAAATCGTAGTCCAAGTCGCAGTCGCAGTTGCAGACACGCAAGTAATAACAAGGCAAAGAAAAGTAGAGCGGAGCCAAGCAAGCAGACAACCACAAAGCAACTCACAGTGGCAAATCAAGTCAGCCAGTAGAGTACTTCTGCTATCCCAAGTCAACTCTAGAATCGGCATCCTGGCGGGGTCATTCAGGTAGTAAGCGAGGGTGACTATGATGATGAACGCTTATTGGTGTTCAAACCAAACTTGCAGACCACCCCCCGAGGAACAGCCGGTGGAGCGGGTTAGCTCAGAGGTAGAGTGTGGGGCCCATAATTCCCGTTTGCCCGTGAGGGCATTTCGGAAAGGCACCCCAAAGTCGGCGGATCGAAACCGCCACCCGCTAGAATATTTTTTTTTGATTTTTCTTTCTTGGAAGTGCTTGCCGGTGCTGTGAGGCACGCGCTGGAAAAACCATCTTCCAGCCGAACATCGTACGCACTACGCTGTCTAGGGTGCATACACCGCTGTCGCCACCTCGAGCCTTTCAATGTGGCGATGGTGATGAAAAGGTCAAAACACGGTAGACACCAGCAAGCCTAAAAGGCGATGACGGCGTTGGCCAGGGTCGACTTTCTGTACCTTCAACCCCGATTCGCGCCGTAGCTCTCTCCTTTCCTTTCCTTTCCTTTCCTTTGTCGCGATCGCGTGCCAATGGATGACGTGGACAAAAGCTGAGAGAGAAGCGCAACGTGGTATACAAAAGTATCGTTCCCGCACTCGTCCGGCCGGCCCATGTTTAGGTGGAGCGAGTTGCGCCGTTCTCGAAAGCTTCCGCACCAGCATAATCGATCATTTCAAGAAAGAGAATGCAATGTTACTACCCTCCACCGGCAATAAGCGAGCAGTCATCGGGCCGCTGCGTTGCAAACCCCGAACATCATCGAAGGCGATCGCATCCTGCCAAGAAGCAACATGACGTCAAGTATTCCCTGGGAGGAGCACACCGCTCGCGCGGAAAAGGCGCGAGCGCTCTTCTTCTTTGACGAGGAAGACGAAGAAAACGAGAAGAGTGGCACGACGACGCCACTCGCGTACTTGAATGGCTCGTTCATGATTCCTCTGCTCCGGGCCACCGCGGAAGCAGCGGAGAAGGGCATGAAAGTGCAAAAGCATCCTTGGAAAATGACTTTTCCTGCGTCCTTCAACGATCCCGTCGAGCGTCTTCGAGAAGCCTTTGGCCGCATCATCAACGCACATCCCCGTAACATTGCAATCGTGCCGTCGGTCGCCTATGCGGCATCCACTGTCGCACTCCAGGTTGGGCCGACCCTCGAGAGTGGTGACACCATTGTCGCGCTCAAGGACCAGTACAAGAGCAATGCGCTTCGCTGGCAGCATCTCGCTGAGGAGCGCGGGGCTGAGGTGGTCTTTGTTGGGGCCGACGATGGCCTCGACCTGACTCAGGCCGTTCTCAAAACGCTCGAGGCTGAAAAGCCTCCAAAGCTTGTGGTGCTGCCGGTGGCCTGCCATTGGTGCGACGGATCGAGAATCGATACGGCCAAGATCACCGCGCGCGCCCACGAAGTTGGCGCGCTCGTCTTCCTTGACGGCACACAGTCCATTGGTGTCGAGCCCTTTGACATCGCCGCGGTGAAGCCAGATTTCCTCGCTGTAGCCAGCTACAAATGGTGCCTCTGTCCATTCGGCCTGTCCTTCATGTACGTTGCAGATCAGCATTGCGTTGGCGATCCTCTTGAACACCATGCATTTGCACGCAAAAACGGAGGTATGCTCGCCGACGGTTCTTATGACGTGGAGTGGCTCTATGCGAATCGCGAAAGCGACTACATTGACGGCGCGCGTCGATTTGACGCGGGTCAGCGCTCCAACTTTGTCTTGATCGAAATGGCCCTTGCGTCGACAAATCAGGCGTATGAGTGGCTCCAAGAGGGCCTCGTCGCGAAGCATACGCGACAACTCCTGGAGTATCTGACCGACGAGGCCTCCCAACTCGGTCTTGTCTGCCCCCCTTCTCACGCGCACGTTTCGCATATCGTTGGAATTCGCATCCCTAACTCAACGCCGGAGGAGCTTTCGCGTCTCGTACAAACTCTCAAGGAGGCGCGCATCATTGTCTCGCTGCGTGGCGATTCCCTCCGCGTTGCTCCACACTTGTGGTCTACCAAGGCTGACATTGACCGTCTTCTCGAAGTTCTGCGCTCCTTCATGGAGGCTCGTCGCAAGTAAGAATTCCTGGAAAAAGTAAATAAATACAGCCAATGAGTTCGAATTCAAGCCCTCACTTTTATTATAAATGTCATGTCACACCATCGCATCTTTTCTCCCTTTCTGCTCTTCTTATTTTGCTGCTCTCGCCGGCCATTTTTCTTTCCCTCCAAATGACCTTCTACGGCGACTAATGGGAATCGAACATAATTCCTCCTGGACCAGCCTTCATGAAGAAGCTGAGTGAGCATCTCAAACATCCCACGGTCAAGAACGTAGCCTGGCCTCGCCTCCATCTGCAGCTGCCGCCGCAAATGGTGCCAAGTACTTTTCTCGAAGGCCATCGCCGTCGCGTCATCCATCCTCCACGCCGACGGTCCTTCGACCAGGTTTCCTTCTCGAAGATCCCAAAATCTCGCTTCCCTCTCTCCGTCAGCCGCCATCGTCGCGTTCCGTGGGGAAAGAAAAGTCCGCAACGGTCGCCTCGTCCCGCGCTCGTCGCCGCTGCCGCTGCCGCCATGCGTCATTCCGAGGCCGCCGAGGGTCCTTTTCGCCATGCTCGACATCCCCTCACCTCACCTCACCACAGCTATCTACTATACACTACACAGCCCGAGCGGGCGATGCGAATTCGCCTTTGTGCTGCTGCAAGCGCGCCGTTCGCGCGCCGCCGCGCGAGGGCACGGGCCCGGCCACTCCAAGTCGCGACCACTGCTGGAGGGCCACTGCCACGGCCCTCCGCTGCAGCTCCAGCGTGGCCGGGAAGCCGCCTCGCTCCGGAAACCCCGCGGAGGGGCGACAGTGAGAGCAGACATCGACGGCGCCATCGCGGCGCGGGCGGCAGCGGAGCTGCAGCTGCAGACCCGGAACTGTCTACGAGCTAGAAGTCGCCTCCGAGAAAGCAAGCAAGTGCAGGCACGCAAGAAAGAAAGAAAGCAAGCAAGCAAGCAAACAAGCAAGTTTACGCGCACGCAGAGCTGGTGAGTTGAACTATACGCCGCGAAGAAGATGACGACGGAGACGAGCTGGGAAGAGCATACGGCCCGCGCCGAAAATGCACGCGAGCTCTTCTTCTTTGAAGATGACAAGGAGGACCGCGCGTACCTCAACGGAGCGTACATGGCGCCGCTCCTTCGGGCGACTGCCGCAGCGGCCGAGAAAGGCATGCTCGTGCAAAAGCATCCGTGGGAGATGACCTTTCCAGGATCCTTTAATGATCCTATCGAGCGTCTTCGCGAGGCGCTCGGCCGCATTGTCAATGCGCCCGCGCGCAACATTGCCATCGTGCCGTCCATCGCATATGCGGCTGCCACGATCGCGATTCAAGTCGGGCCGATGCTCAAAGAGGGCGACACTGTCATTGCGCTAAAGGATCAGTACAACAGCAATGCCCTTCGCTGGCAACACCTTGCGGCCGAAAATGGCGCCAAAGCCATCTTTGTTGGCGCGTCCGAAGACGGAGACCTCACTCGCGCCGTTCTCGAGGCGCTCGAGACCGAAAATTCCCCCAAGCTCGTCGTTCTGCCCGCTCATTGCCACTGGTGCGACGGAGCCTCCATCGACACCGCAAAGGTCACTGCTCGCGCGCACGAACTCGGGGCCCTCGTTTTTCTCGATGGCACGCAGTCCATTGGCGTCGAGCCGTTCGACGTTGCCGAAATCCAGCCCGACTTCCTCGCGGTTGCCGGATACAAGTGGTGCCTTTGCCCTTATGGTGTGTCCATGCTCTACGTTGCCGACAAGTTCTGTGTTGGAGATCCGCTCGAGCATCATGGATTCTCGCGCGAAAACGCGGGCATGCTTGCCGACGGCTCGTATGACGTCGAGTGGCTTTACACCAATCGCGAGAGCGACTACCGCGATGGTGCGCGTCGCTTCGACATGGGTGAGCGGTCGAATTTTATCACCATTGAGATGGCCCTCACTTCCCTCAAACAGGTGTATGACTGGCTGCAAGAGGACCTCGTTGGTACTCATACCCGCCAGCTTTTGGCATACCTGACGGAGGAGGCCGCGAAACTCGGTTTTGTCTGCCCCCCTTCACATTTGCATAGCTCACACATTGTCGGCATTCGTGTTCCCGACTCTACACCGGAAGAGCTTTCACGCCTCATTGCGTTTTTTAAGGAGGCGCGCATCATTGTCTCGCTCCGTGGCGATGCCGTTCGCGTCTCGCCGCATCTCTGGTCCACCAAGGCTGACGTCGATCGTCTTTTGGACTCTATGCGTGCCTTCAAGGAAGCGCGCGGTAAGTAAGACTTAATCTTTTAGCATCGCTGAGATGAGACGCAATTTTTTCCCTCTTGATGCCACTTTACATTCGATGACAAGCTGTGCAAAAAATCCAAAAAGACCCCATAGCGATCCGGCGATGGGTCCAAGCTCAAGGCCAATCATTCTCCTTAGTATCGTCGTGCCAAAGAGGGGTAAAAAAAAATTGTTTGACTCGTGCAATTGATAGCAAGAAGAGAGACTAGCGAAAGCGCAATAGGCGAGAGAGACCTCGAGCCATGGTCACGAGCTGACGACGGTGCGAAGGAAGATTCCAGTTGTCCATTCGTGGTGAAAAATTGGCGCGAAGAAGATGCGGGCCATGGCCCCGCACATTCGAAATTTTTCCTTGAAAGAGTGAGCCCATCGCGGGCTCTACCGAAAGACCGGCGGACGAAGTGTCACCTTCTTTAGGTTGATCCTTCGTCGAGGCCTCAGCGCTCGATGCGCTAAGCAGCTTCGACTGGACAATGAGCGTCGACGGCGTTCTGCCATCGCGGCGAAGAGTCTCGGGAGACCAGGAGCCGCGAGAGGCGTCAACAACTTCCTTGATGATATTGCGGTCAAGCGGCGGCATGCGAGCCACCCACTGGTATCGGAAGCGACGACCGTTTGGGTCGAGATGGATATCTGCCGGATCCGGGAACATGCTCTTGACAGGCGAGTCCGGATCCACCATCTTCTCAGCCAAGTTCTCCGGAAGAGCCCAGCTTGACTTTTGCGGGAGGACGGTCATGAGTTGCTCGATCGGCGTCGCTGGCTCGGAAGGAGGCCACGAGTCGTACTGGTTCTCTTTGATCATGGTTGGGATGGTAGCGCAGATATCGCGCGCAAGAGGCGCGTAGTGATGTGTGTACTCCCAATCCCAGTGTGGAAGACGATGCAAATAGTATCGTGTCACGAACTGCATGCCATGAACGAAGTCCTTGGCAAGTTCCTTCACCTTGGCTTTGCCGCTCTCCTCCTCAATGTCCACGCCGAATTTGGCGAGATAATACTCGCGAGCGCCATAAAAATCGTTTTCGTCCCCGGAAAAGAGTTCGCGGTGGTCTCTGCCAGCAATCGAGGTGATCGCGTCGCCGTGCTCTTCGACCATGAGGCTCACGTCATCTTCGTAGGCGCGCTGAAGGACTTCGCGGATGTGAGCCCGCTTCGGTTCTGATGCGTAATCCTTTGGCTTCAAGTTGCGATACTCCTTGTGCAGGAGTACCTTAATCGTGCGCTTCTTCTCGTCTGAATGGGCGTGAAGGACGCCCAAAGCCTTGGCAGTCTTTCGGATGTGTTCTTCGTCGCGCGGAAACTGAATATTGGAGAATACAAGACTCGGCGTCACGCGCTTGTTGAAGAGGGTCATCTCGAGCTTGACTTTTCCGGACACCAGACTTTCGATACGCTTCTTCTCTGCGTTCAGGGCATTCCATTCCTTGCCCTCCTCTGCAAGCTTGACAATTGCCGCAGCAAATTCCAAAACCGCGGTGCGCAGCTCCTGGAGATGATGCGTGTGCGGCACGTGGTCCTCATGAAGGTTGGGGCAGTACTCACCCCGTGGGCAAGATCCGTCGCGGCTGAAATCCCCGCACTGCGTCATAGTCTTTGGGGGTCTCCAGGACTTGTTTTTCGCGACGGTCCCAGAGGGATAATGGACGTTTGAACGTGGTTTCGTCGGTTCTTCAAAGCGCGCCAGCGCCCCAAAGAAGGCGTCAAGACTCTCTAGATTGAGCGAGTAGTCTTTGTTCACAATGAAAGAAGGCCCATCAACAGCGTTGTCCCTCGGTGCCAGAATGCTCTTGCTGTAGGTGGCAATGATCCTACTGAGAGCATCGCGACGTACGTCAAGGGTAGGCATGTGGGGCAAAAAGTCGTTGCCACCGAGCATAAAGAGGATAATGATGTCATCGAGCGCGCGTTCCTTTTCTTCAGGGGTGAGGTCGTGCTTTTGCAAGTACTTTGACAGGAAATGGTAGCGCATCAGGTCAATATCGATCGCAGCGTAATCGTTTCGCATCTTTCGCACCTTGGATGTCTGATTCTTCTGCTTCTTCTTTTTGTTCGCTCCGCCCAGGTTTCCGCCCACTAGCTTGGTGTACTGAGGCGCGTAGAATCGAGAACGGCTGACATTGGTTATGATCAGTTTCTCCAAGCGGCTCGTGTTTCTCAGAATGATGCAACGCTTTGTGTGCAGGGCCACGCCCAACATTGCCAAGTCTGCGTCGTCGCCTACAATACAGTGGTTATTGACAGCGCGGGACTTCTTTCTTCTACTTTTTCCGTCTTTTTTCGTCTTCTTCTCTTCTTTTGTTTCCTCCACAATCGTTTGCGCCTCCGCATCCGCGTTGACCTGCTTGGCACTTGCTCCAGTATCATCATCGAAGGACTCCTGCGACCGAATGAATTCTAGAATCTTGTGCTCGCCCTCACCGGGAACATTCGCGTCGGCAATAACGACCGTAAGGTTCTCCCAGCCCGGAGTTCCAGAGGCTACCCTCTTGGCCGTAGTCTTTTTCAGATACTCACTCAGCTTCTCCATGAAGACTGTTCCAGGAGTAATCACGTTGGAGTCCCATCGGTTGTCGTCATAGACTCTCGACTCTGGCACAAAGATGCCCCGCTTGGCGCGTTCCAGGCGATGCTCGTCCTCCACAGCGAGACGCTCCTCGTGGTCCCGAATTGAGCGCAGGCGGCGTTCTCGCTGCTGGACCATCTTGGCGGCCGGTGCCACGCCATCAATGGCAAGGTACAGCAGCTTGCGAGGTTTTGTAAGACTCACCAAGGCATCGAGCTCGTCCATGACGGCCTCGAACATGTCTTCCTCGCTACGGCCCAAGCTGCTCCCGTCAGCGTGGCAGCAAGGATGGATCACGCTGTTCATATCAATGTAAACATTTTCGCTGTCACCAATCTGGCCGCGGAGCACCTCGGGCACCTGGCGCAGCAACCAACCGTAGAATGCCGGGACGCCCATTTCCTACGGAATTGAGTTTTCCCTATACACGTTTGCACTACGAGCGACGATAACCGGCTTGTTCTCCACGTGTCAACGCGCGAAGAAAGCCTCCCTCCACGTCTTTGTCGACGGACGGCAAAGGGTTGAGCCCGGGCCTCGCGGTGTTGTCTGCCCGGCTGGTCTCTCGACGAGCGGACGCTCTTCTTGCTTGAGTTCTTTCTGCAACGTCCACGCAACCGCGCTCGTGCGAGCAAATCCCTCCTCGCAGAGCAGCTCGCTGCTCTCCCCAGGTCCGTGACGTCCGCAGACCCCAGCTCTTCCCGCTCGCGAGCTCGACTCTCGCGGTCCGGGTCTGCGCCAGCCACTCCTCCTCCGCCCAGCCGCGAAGGCCAGTCGCGGCCAGCCCCGCGCGCACCCCCCTCGCGCGCACCCCCTTGCGCGCACAGGTGTGCACCCTCGCGCCCCCGGTGTGTACCCTGCCATCCTCGCGCGGCAGGAAATTTCTCCGGGGAAATAGTTTAGCGAGAATATCCTCGATTTGAAGGCTGCAAAGCGAGGATAAGACTGCCCAACGGGCCTCGACGCGCGGCGATCCTGGACAGTCGAGGATCCGCGGGCCCGCCACGCGCCTCGCGACGCGACGCAGAGCAGCAGCGCCTGCCTGCCTGTGAAGCAAGGCTCTGCAGCTGGCTGCTGCAGCGCGCGCTCGGGCGGGCAGAGCGCGATCACCACGGCGCGCGGCGCGGGCGCGGGGCGGGGGCGCGATGGTGCTCAAGGCGGGACGCGGGCGGCTCGCCCGCAATGGCGGCAAGGCGGATCGGTTCACGCGCTTCCACCTCGAGACGGACTTCCACGGCCCCAGCGAGACGTGGCTCGCGCGCCAGGGCGCCGTGCGTCGCGCGAGCGCGGCGCCCGCGCAGGGACGTAGGATGGCGGGGGCCGACGCGGACAAGGCCAACGCCTCTGCGATGGTCTGGGCGAGTCTCGTCCGCGAGGCCCAGGCGGCAAGTGAGAACGCGAAGCAAGGGTCCTTTGGTACGACCGACCTTTCTAAAGTTCCGCTTGACGACCCCGGTCATTGGCCTGTGCTTGTTGCACCTCGGGCCACGCGTCTCTCCGATGGAAGCGGGACCCCGGACGCCCTCGAGAACTTGTACATGAGTGCGAACAGCGACGAGGATGGCATCAGCCTTTGCACCACGCCACCTTGCGTCTTCGAATCGTGCATGGAGGGCGATCTACACGATAAACGCGAGTGGATCTGCCTCTCCAACAAGAGATATGCTGAGGCGGTCAAAGATATGGACGCAGATGCGGATGAAGCCGAGTCCGCCGCCTCTGTCGCCGCTGCTGCTTCTGCTGCTGCTCTGGATTCTGCTCTGGATCCTCCTCCTGCCGTGGGCACGCCTTTGGCGGCGACTTTGGGGCCGGGACTTGTTGATGCCTCCGACGCTGCTGATTGGCTTATTGTAGATATGTGCGCCGAAGCGGGCATCGAATCCTGCAGCAGTGGCGCCTCCGACACCTCGACTTTGCTCGAAGAAGAGGTCGATGACATTGACGTAGTCGAACCCGCTCCCGTCTTCCAAGCCGTCACGACCAGCGATGACCGAGACGATGCGACTTCAACGGGAACTCACTCTGCAAGCGAATCCTTGCTCGCACTGTAAGGACTGCCGAGTTGGGTCGTACCCGGCTTTTTCTTCGGGCGAGTCCTTCTTCTCCGCCTCTTGCTGCGCTACGTAGGTGTCGACATTTTTCTTTTTGACTCTGGTAGTGCTGTCATCTCAAGTGATGACAACTTTTCTTCTTTTCTCATTTCCGAGCCGGACTTGCGGCGAGGTACTCATTCTTCTCGCCTTTTTGCTGGTTCATTAATTTCCCAAAACACTTTCATCTTCTTTCCACGAAAACTGTTGAACAACGCTGTGGCGGTGGCGGCACGTGCCCATCTTTGTTGAATCAGGTTGATTTTCTTTTTGAAAAAAAATCGAACCATCTTTGCTCTCATGCAATGTGGTCTGAGCGAAACGTTTCCGTTCTTCGTTCGCACATGCATTTTTTTTTCAGCGCCCCATCTTTTACTTCGAAGCACGAGCAAACATACGCCAAGAAACTATAAAAAATTCAACTTGCTTTCATACATTCATTCATTCACTGATTTGTGTCAAGGGTGGCTGAGAATCATTTCAGGTTTGCTCATGGTTAAAGACAACCTCGGTCCAATGCTCGCGATCTTGGCTCAGCATCGGAGACGCGGCGTTGTCCACGTTAACAGGGTCGATCGAAGGGTTCACCTGGGCCCAAAAGTCGCACATGGCTTGCGCATCGCGAGGCGTGTTAAAGAGAGAATCGACGCGTGCGTCAGGAAACACAAGATTAAGAGTGTCGCGTAAGAGCTCCTGCTTGATGGCCAGCTGATCACGCGTGTAGCACGTCATGTCTGGAAACCGATTGACCTCGAGTAGATAAGGCTTAAGATCTGCATCAAACAGAACGTCGAAACCAAGAATCATAAGATGGCGCCCATACGTGTACCGCGGCGTGTTGGGCAGCGCAGGATCGGTCTGTTGAGAAGCCACACGAAAGGTCGCGCCCAAAGCATCGCGAATCAACTCATCCACGCTACGCTTAGCAGCATCAATCTGATTGAGAGAAAAGTTCCGCTGGAGCTCTTCCCAAGCCTGAGAAAGTCGCATCGTGACGGGAAGTTGCTCCTTTGTGGCCTCTTTGCCGGCCTCATCGCCCGAGGCCTCGGAAGCCTCGGATGAGGTCACCGACGCTCTCTCCTCAGCAGCTCTTTCCTCGTCCTGAAGCGCGAACTTTCCCAAAGCAGCGACAATGTCCTCTTCGTCCATGAGAACAGACGGGTACAGCGCGTGCTCCGTCTCGTCAAGTCCACGGAGCGCCTGAAGAAGCGTGAGCGAGTACTCGAGCAGCCCGCGGTCTCCGTCTGAGTTGTTCACAGACGTATTGGTGAGGTGCGCGCGGCGATCATTCACGGCCATTTGGTACTTGTTTGTGCAGCGCCGCGCAAAGCCCTCGTGGTAGCGAAAGGCCCGAGGCTCGCGCGTGGCACCAGCAACAGTGACGAGTACATAGACGCGCATGTCCCACTTGTGACCCTGCAGCAGACACGGACGGTCCACGTACGACTGGGCCACGCAGCTTGACTGCATGAGGCGGTAGCGAAGTTGCGGCGAAAGGTCGTCGCGCCGTGACACAATGTGCACGCCTCGACCTCGCGAGGTGTTGTCAACCTTGACGACGAATTTGCGTTCGCCGCCTTGCGCATCGACGAGGGCCCAGAAACGCTCCCATTCCTCGCGCGAGGCGTTCTCATCCAGCTCGCCCGTGACTGGGTTCCACATAAAAGTCCCAGGCAGATGTTTGGCGAGCGCCGCATCTTTGCGTGCAAGGCTCGCGAGGCCCGTCTTGGTTCCGATACGCTTCGACAGCGGCCCCGGCAGGCTGTACACCTCCATGTGCCGCAGCGCGCGGCAGTACACAGGCGGAAGGTCCATTCTCCTCCAACTGCTTCTTCCTCCCCTCCTCGGTCTTCTTCTCGTTCAGGTTTTGCGCCACGGGCTCCAGCTCCTACAGCCCCTGCCAAGCACAGGCGTTTGCCTGTTTGCCTGTTCGTTCGTTTGTTTGTTTGTTGGTTTTCTCAGCGAGGTCCTGGTCCACGTCCTCCCTCCCGCGTTCCCTTCGATTCGCGCGCGGCCGTGCTCTGCGCTGCGCGGCAGCTGGCTGGCTGGCGGCTGGCGACGAGGGTCTGGCCGCTAGCAGCCTCGCGTGCGGGCTTCGGCTCTTCACGCCAGCGTCCTCATCCTGCCGCGCGCCGCCCGAGGCCGGCTTTCGAGGTCTGCCTTCTGCCACTGTCGGGAGATGCGATCGGGGCACCCGAATTCGGGGGCCCCGCCTCCGACGAGCCAGCCGCGTCAGCCACACCACTGCCAGCTCTTTGCGGCGATTCTCGACTTGCGCGGCCGGGGACAAGGGCTCTATCGACGCGCTGCGAGTGCGTCATCGCGAGCTGCAGCGACATAAGCTGAAGCTGCAGCTGCAGCTGCTGTGTGGGGCGGGCGAGCGTTGACTTCAGGGGAGGGGCTGGAGGGCGCAGAAGTTCTAGAGGTGACAAGCGATGTAGAAGGGATGAAGATGCTAAAAGTGTGAGGAACCTGAAAGAGATCATCATGAGGGGTGGGACACTTTCCCTCGATGGGTTGGCCGGGTTGGCGGCGGCAGCAGCAGCAGCAGCAACATGAAGAACTGACGCTGCTATGTGTAGGCTAAAGCTTATGTTATTATGAAGCAGGATTGTTTGTTTGCCAGGGAAGTCATTATCATCGCTTGATCGCAAGAGGAACGGATAAGCAAGCGCATGGACGACACGTAGACGCGCATTTGTTCATAAACGGTCATGCCTTCATGGTAATCCCTGTTAGGAAATACCGAGCCCGCAGGACTTTGATCAATGGTCTGACACAAGTAAAACTCCGCTCTGCTCGCAGCAGACCTGACCGTGTCATGGTTCCGCATTTCATCGAAATGGGACCAGGAATCGCCCAACAGCTTCTTTTCGCGTCTCTCATTCAGGCTTCTGACGCGCGCATTTACTTTTTTCATCATGTACTGGCGCGAATATCGATGCAACACGAGGCACGGTCCAAATGCACCGTCCCATTTCCTATCTCTCTCTCCCGCAAGATTATGAAACCCATGCATGCATCCCTTGCTCTCGCAGCGGCACCCCCCAAGCTACTTGCCGTGGCAGTCGGCTTCTGCAATGCAGCTTCTCCTCGCTTTCTTTGCCATCATCGTCTCTCTCTCCATATCTCTCGCTCAGATCGATTCGATCCACGTTCGTTCGTTCGCTCGTTCGTTCGTTCGTTCACTCGTTTCATTCGCGCTTCGAGTTCTCCCGCAATCGAAACCCGCAATCCCAAATCTGAGCCTCCGCATCGCCAGCTAGCCCGCCCGCCCGCCCGCCAGGTCGAGCTCGATCGCGAGGCGCGAGCAGGCCTGCGCGCGAGTCCCGCAAGCCTCTGCGCCGCGCGCAGGACCCGCGCGCGCGCCCCCGCTCCCCGCGGCCGCCCGCGCGCACGCGGCCGCGCGAGGTCCCGACGCACGAGCTCAAGAAGAATTGGGAACCAGGCCGCGGGCCCGGCGGCACCGACGCCGCCGGCGGCCGAGGGCGACGCGGCGGCAGCGGCCGGCGGCGACCGCGTCTCCTGCGCCGCCGAGACCGCGCGCGAAGCATGCCCAGGCCCGCGGACCACGGCGCCGCGCGGCGCTTCGGTCCTCGAGAAACACGTGCGCGAGGACGACCTGCTCCTAGGGGACCTGGGAGAGGAGGAGGACGAGGCGGACGAGGGCGAGAACCTGGAGAACGCGCCGGAAAAGACGCCTCTGACGCACATGCGATCGGAGAAATTCGACTCCGTCAACGAATCGGAGAGAGCGATGCTGCGCGCCGTCCATATGGAGCTCATGAACCGCTGGCGCGGGCGCTGGACGAGCGACGAGCTTGCCTCGCTGCGGGTCTTGCAAAATATCTGGGAAGCCAAACGCACCTTCGAACCCGCCTTGACTGCAGAGGTCTTCCGCACGATTGCTAGCAAGTCTCAGGCGCACTTTCTCACCGACTTTATGGAGCACATTGGGAGCTCGATTATTAAAGAAATCCTGGCTCATCCTGCAGACACGACACCTGCCGGACAAGAAGTGCTCGGGTTTCACACAAGCGTGCTGGTCTGCGCGGCGCAGTACATGTCGAGTGTCATCTTTGAAACTTCCGAGCTACCATTGGAGCTCCTCGAAACCTTTTACGAGCTTGTCAGCTGCGGAGCGCCCTTCTATCGCACGGTTTGGCCGTTCGTGTACGGACGAGGCCCTTCTGTCGGTGAAAATGAAATGGAAAACAACCAGAGCCGGAAGGCAAGCAGCGCAAAATCGAAGAAATCGGGGAACGACCTTGATGATGACCATGACGATGATGAGGGAAGCCGAGCCTTTCAATTTCTTGACATTCTGGCGGCCTTCCCAACATGGCAGGCTCGTTTGGAGATTTGCGACCTTGTTCACGGGTACAATTATAAGTCCTCATATCACTTCTCATTGGATCCAATGTTTGAAATTGCTTCTAATGCGACGCGTCAATACAAATCGGTGAGGCTCGAAGAAGAGCTGCGGGTGAAACGAATTGGCGAAACAGCCAAACGGCCTCAAGTGGCGCTGGCCAAGTTGCAGCATCTTAGCGAGTTGCTCGCGTTGTACGGGATTGCGGGCATGTCACTCGAGGAAATTGGCGAGCTGCTGTCAAGGTGCCGCTACAACGATCTGCGCACGTGCTTTGAATTGCGCGCATTTACGGAGTATTGGGCAGAACCTCTCATCGCTGCCGTCGCCCAAGTCGAAGTGGATGAAACATGCCGTTACGTACATCGCATTGTAGAATGGTGCGCTTCATATCTCATTGAGGAAATATCCACGCAAGTACGCGTGCGACACTTGGTACTTTTGACGCGTCTGCTTAGCACCTCGGCACAATGTCCTGCCTCTTTCGAGCTCTACACAACGCAGAAAGAAATCGTGCGCCTTGCCGAGTACGGAAACTTCTTCTTTATAATCGACGCGCTTCTCTCGGGCAATGCGGACCTGTACGACGAGAATGACAGCGTATTGGATCCTACCTCGCGAGAAATGCAGGCGATTCTTCTTTCGCCTCTTTTTTACGCTTGGGATTGGATTTCACCTCCTCGTTCCAAGGCAGTCTTGTTGCACTTTCGCACGAGCGATCATCAAAGGTTGCAGCTTGGTCGTAAACGAAGATCCAAATATGAAGCATCGGCCAAAAGGCAAGAGGAAAAATCACGAAAGGAGAAAGGTCTCATCGGTCGCATTCGGTCCAATTGGAAATGAAATGATACACGTTAGCCGACAGGCGATGTACTCTATCTATAGACAAGCAAATCAAATCAAAATACAATCAAGCACTGTAAAGGTCGACATTTTGTATGATTTTGGCCGAACAAAGGTGAAACATGGCAATGAAGGAACAGAACAAGAGAGCAAAAGGTACAAAATCGATCAACGTAAAAGAAGGGGGGGGGGGGAAGAAGATACGGATGGCCCGATACATTACCGTCGTCGCTTCTTGGGGGGCTGCGAAGACCCCGTTTTTGCACCGGTTTTTGATTGCCTTGAGCGTGTGTCTTTGGCTTTGCTACCCTTCTTCTCGTCGGCGTCTTCGTCTTCATCTTCGTCTTCGTCGCTATCACCGACAAGGTCGTCTTCATCAAAGTCACCAACCACGTCACTCTCATCGGGAATGGGCTCAAGATGCCTCTTCTTTTCGGTGCTTTCATCAGCACTCGGAGGCTGGGGCGGTGCCTGCGAACTAAAGAGCATTGACGTGAGCTGCTGGCGCGCGTAAATCCGGGACTTAACAAGGCCAGTCTCGAGGTCTCCGATCACAAGGTGGCGGTCAAGGCCGCCGGCGCAAATCAATGGCAATGTCGGGTGCTTGACCACTGAGCGAATGGAACCATTGAGGGATTTGAAGCTCTTTACCACCTTGCCCTGGCGAAAGTCCACGCATCGCAGACCGCCAACCGCATCACCGACAGCAACAGTATGCTCGTCAATCGTGTCGATCGAGGTAAGGTGTCGCGACTCAGCGGAAACGTTCTTTTGATACAGCTCCGTGGCCGTCTTGAGCTCTACGCTTGCAACAGCGCGGCGCTGCGCGCGCGTGTCGTACAGGCGCACGTAGCCATGGCCTGTGCAGGTTGCCACCCGCTCGGGCGTTCCGCCCCCAATGGCTTGTTTGGGGCCCTTCTCTGCATTCTCAACGGGGCCCATAAAGCAAATTCCAGTGACCCAGACCGGGATGCGCATATCGAGGTAGTCATGCGCGACGTTTTTCGCGTGAAAGCAGCGTTGCCATTTTTCCGTGTCCCAGAGCGAGAGAAGCGTTTCCTTCCCGCCGGCGGCCAGGAGGCCACTCGTCGGGCTGAGGCGCATGCGCGAAAAGGCCTCGCCAGTCAATTTGTGACTACTGATAAGGCTCGAGCCAAAAACGTCTTCATTTTTGCTCGCGTCGGGGTCAAAGCCTGCGATTTGAACCGTACCGTCAGCACTTGAAACGATCACGCGATCCGGAAGCACATCGAGCCCTGTGCACGGACTCCCGGGTTTGACAGACTTGCATTGGATTGGTGCAGGCGCTTCGAGAAAGACAGTCTTGTCGGCGTCCTCCTTTTCCTCGTCGCCCTTGCCTTTGCCCTTGCCTTTGCCCTTGCCCTTGCCCTTGCCCTCGGTCGTCGAGGGGCCAGTCGCGCCAAGCGCCAGAGGCAGTCGGATCAGGCGCAGTCCCGACTCGCGGAGGACAGCGAGCACGCCTGCGTCTTCTTGCGTTTCCCGAGCCCACGCGAGCGCCTCGATGCTGTCGAGGCGGCGAGGTTTGCCGCTCCGCACAAGAGTCTTGCCGCTCGTGGGCGCCCAGACCTTGACGAGGCCCAGGATGTCGCCCGTCACCACGCGAAAGGGGTCTTCTTCTTTGCTAGTCATGGTTTGTGCGGTCTCCTAGATCCTCGTGCTGGCCTCGTGTCCTCTCGGCCCGTCTCGTCTCGTCTCTTCTCGTCGCGCAGCCCCCGCGAGCCGGGCGAGAGAGAGCAAGAGGGAGAAAGGGTCGTCGATCCCGTTTTGCGTGCAATGACCACTGGCCAAGACCTGCCGTCCCCGCGAGGACCCCTCCCCGTAAGGTGTGTACTTTTGTGGAGAAGATTTGCGTTGCGATGCGAGGCAGGCGAGAACAAGCACAAGACAGCCGCCAGCCCTCTGACGACGACAAAGTACAGCTTGGCTGGTTGGCGCTATACCAAGGAACTTGAAGAAGACCTTTTGCTTTGTCTTCAGTGGCAGCCAAAGCCCGCCGCCAAGGAGTGAAAGGCAAGAACATTTGGGTAATATTGCTGATGACACTGACAAGACAAGGGGCCAAAAGCAAGCAAACACGAGTTGAGCTCGCACGCATTGCACAGCACGCAGCGCAGCTGACAGACATCGCTCCCGACGCTTTCCTCGGCCGACGGCGGCTCGACCCGCGCCCCGTTCTCTGTTCCACGTTCGGAAGCGCCTCGCTGCGCATCGATCGGCGTGAGCTTGTCTTTTCCCCGTCCAATGGGAAGCTAGCTCTGTTGCGCAGGCCACACCCTCCCGCACAAACTCCACTCGCCTCAGCTCCGTCGCTGCCTTTGCCTTGCATCTATCTGCCCCGGCGGGGGTCCCGTGCGGCGCTCGCTGGCCGATGCTCACAGGTCGCCTTGCCATCGTCCCGTGCGCTCTCTGGCAGCTGGCTGCAGGTAATAACAAGGCCCAGACAGCACTTGGATAGCAGTCTCGAAATCCAAGGCCCGAGCCAGCAAGCGAGCAAGCGAGCAAGCGAGCAAGCAAGCAAGCACGCGCTGCAGCTGCTGCAGCCCCGCACGGCACGTGCACGCGCGAGGCGTGCGGGAGGTGCCACGCTAGCTGGCGAAAGAAAGCAGGCGCGCGAGCGGGCGGGCGGGCGAGCGAGCGAGGAGGACGCAGACGCCGAAGCAGACGCGGAACTCGACCCCGAGACCGCCCGCGACGCGGAGACCACTGCAACAGCAGCAGCGGCAGCACGAGCGGCGGCGAGGACGGCAAGATGGCGGCCGTGTCGCGAGGCGCAGAGGACGGCGGCGACGCGGTGCGGCGGTCGCACCACGCGCGGAACGTGGCGCTCCTCGCGGTGGTCTTCGTGCTCTTTGGCGGCTTCGCGCTCGCGGAGATCTTTGCGGCGTTTGCAAGCTCAAGTCTTTCGCTCCTGGGAGATGCAGCAAGCATGGTCGTTGACTCGCTCACGTACGCGCTAAACATGCTCGCCGAGCGCCGCAAGGGTCTCGGCATCTCGGAGCGCACGCGCATCAAGCTCGAGCTCTTCATCCCGCTCGCCAGCGTGACTGCGCTCTTTGCCACGAGCGTCTACGTCCTCGAGCAAGCCATCACCACCATTCTCAACCCGCCGGCCTCGAGTCAAACTGGTGACACCACCATGCTCGTCTTTAGCACGGTCAATCTCGTCATCGACGTCATTAGCGTTTTCAACTTTGCTCGGGTCAACCGCTTGCTTGGCTATGCCGTCACGGACGTGCTTGAGGCCGAGGCTGGGCAAGGCGTGGAGGACGACGACGTGGAGGACGACGAAGCTGACGGCGACCTCGGCTACAGCGTGAATGGTAATGAAGGCGGCGCGATGCTCGTCGCAGACAGCGACATGGAGCAGAGTTTGCTCGCCCCAGAACGCGCCTCCATTGCTTTGCAGCACAAATCCAACACAAACATGTGCAGCGCCTACACGCACGTTATTGCTGACACGATGCGTAGCATTGCGGTCATGATTGCAGCCGCGCTCTCTCTCTCCTTCGACTCTATCAATGCCGACGTTGCCGATGCTTGGGCCGCTGTCGCGGTTTCGGTCATCATTTTTCTTTCGCTCTTTCCCCTGCTCAGGGGCCTGGTGCAAAAATACCGCCAGCTCAAGCACCACCAATGATAATGACAAGAGAGAGAGAAAGAGAGATAGAGACGTGCCGTCGATGGCGCGACTTCATGCAAAGAGTATACTAACCCCGTTAAAACCTCCGAGTCTGGACTGTGCTTTTCTCATCGCTTGCTGCTGGTTGTGACTGCCGCCCGTGCGGGATCGTGGCGTGTGGCATGCCTTAGCTGACACAGACAGTGAGTAAGGAAAAAAGCGTGGTGAAGGAAAGATGCCATTCCTTCCTTCCTTCCTTCCTTCCTCTCACGATGAAGCAGCCAGTCAGTGAGTTGTTCACCGACCCTGGCGACTGAGCCCCAGCCCCCCTCCCCCATTGCTTCGATCCTAATCACGTTGCAAGACGCTTCCATTCATTCATTCATTCATCCATCCATCCATTTATCCATCCATTTGGTCACCCCAGGCGTGGGTCCTGCAACCACGTCTAAGAATACAGCAAGAGCGCCGCCATTTAGCGCGCTGTCTGATGATCATCTGCACAGCAACACCCTCACACTCATCGAGATTTCGATGATCTTTTGCCCCGCATCGTAGTCTCACGCCATTCCTACGATCCCCACCCACCTCCCTGCCTGCCCCTGCGCTGGCAGCTGCCTGCCTGAAAGTGATTCCTGCCCTGGTCTCGACGATCCTTGCCTCCTGAGCCCGCGAATCTCCTTCTCGCGGCAGGCTCAGAGACGTGCTCGACGTCGGTGACGGCCATGAAGATGGCGCCTTTCTCCACCTTGGTGCTTGCCTGCTTGCTTGCTAACTACTTGCTTGTGCTTGGCACGTCTGCGGACTGCCAAATGCCAGATAGCGCAGGCCATTGACCGAACCCGATCCAACAGCCGCACACGCCGCCGCCAGACCCTGCGGGGCGTCTTCGGCGCGCCCGCGCTGCCGCGCTGCTTGCGCAGATCCCGCCCCGCCCCCGCCGCGCGCGCGGGTGCCGAGAGCGCGCGTGCGCCGGCACACAGCGCGTACGCGGCGCGCCCGAACCCCATGGGGGCCGCCATGCCGAACCCGCGCGGCCTCGTCTCGGCGCCGCGAAGAAGGAGGACGTCTCGCACACCGCGGCTTCCACGGCGCCCGGGTTCGGCTGCGCCCGCCAACGGACGGCCTGCCTCGCGCGGCGCAGCCAGGACCTAGCGGACGAGCCTCGCCGGCAGGCGCGAGACGGCTGTGCAGAACTCCAAGGGCAGGGCAGAGCAGGGCAGGGCAAAACGCTATCGCAGCTTTCTCGAGCCTTGGTCGCGACGAGGCGAAGGGAGGCGAGCCCTGAGGCGCCAGGATGCTCGCGGAGCAGCCCCAGTATGAGCAAGGGCCGCAGCAGACGCAGGCTTGCCCGAAAAATGGTGGCGACGACGGCGACAGACGGCCTGAGATGAGCGCGACGAGCGGCGATCTCGAAGAAGTCATCGTGGAGGCCGTGGAATTTCCTCAAGACACGGGGAGATGCCCGCCATCGGGATCCGACAAGGAGTGCAAGTCGAATGACGAGGCCGCTGTGCATCGTGTCAACATGTTCTTGCTTTTGCTGGTCTGTATTCTTTTTGGAGGATTTGCTATTGCGCAAATGATCTTTGCCATCGCGGGCAACAGTCTCTCGCTTATCGGAGACTCGTCGTGCATGATTGTCGATGCAGTGACATATGGCTTGAACATGATTGCTGAACGGCTCAAGGTGCGCGGCGTGACAGAGCGCACGCGTCTCCGTCTGGAGCTTTTCATCCCCGTTGTGAGCATGTGTGGCCTTATCGCCACAAGCATATATATCATCGATGATGCTTCCGCAACGATTTCTGCAGGCCCTCTGGCTGACGAGTCAACAGACGATATCATCATGATTATCTTTAGCAGCATTAATCTGGGCATCGATGTGGTGAGCATGTTCTTCTTTGTGCGTGCTAGGGGCTGCTGCGGCTTTCGCACGGTCGATGAAGTGACTCCGCCTGACGCGGAGCCTAGCTCGATTCGAAACCGTAGCAACATGAACATGTGCTCTGCTTACACGCACGTCACGGCAGACACGATGCGCAGCTCTGCTGTGGTTGTCGCTGCCATCGTTTCCATCAAAGGTGAAAATGTCCATGCGGGCATTGCCGATGCTTGGGCTGCCGTTGCGGTCTCGATCATCATCTTTTTGTCCATGATTCCTCTTGTGCGCGGCATGGTGCAAAAGACCCGTCAACTTCGTAAGCTCGACACTCAGTCATAGGATGGACTTCTTTCTTACTCTTATTTTCACTTTTGCTTTTTACTTTACATATACCCTTTTGCAGCCGACCAAGCATTTCGGCAACATTTGCATTCCTTTCGCTCTGACATGGTCATGCCACTCACTGTCCCCACCCGATTACAATCGATCAATCATTCATGGATGGCCATCGAACGCACTCATTCTGCCAGTAGGCTGAACGAACGACAGTTCCTCCATCGATGCAGCCACGCTTCTTTCTGCACCTTTGATGCATAGCTCGCCCGAACCGGGACCTTTGGCTACGTATAGATGGATGCGGCCGCCGCGGTGATTTTTTGCACATAGCTGCCCCCGCGCTGAAAAGTGCGCGCGCCGCCATTCTTTTCAAGCTTGACGCAGGAGTTCAGCCTGTGAACCACGTGGTCAACTTGGAAGTGCTTCCCCCGGCCGCGGCTGCTGCCTGGCGGCCATGCCGACAGCAAGAGGGCCCGCCCACCTCGCCGGTCACAGGCATCACAGTAGGGAATGGCTAGGCTGGCACTAACGAAGGCAGGCAAACTGCCTGCCGCCAATGCCGGGAACTTGATGAAGGGAAGCTCAAGTGTTCTCGTACATTATGATCGCAAAATGTTCCATCGCACTTCGCTGCAAGGCTGCAGCAAAACACGAACGTCGCGATGCTCGTTCACGAGGTAGACCAAGACGAGGGGGAAAAGGGCGATGGTCGTGACGCGAGGCCTGAGACGGTCGACCTTGAAGGCTCGGACTCTTCTTCAAAGGCGCCCACAAAGCTACACCACGCCTCTTCGTCCCCGTCGCCAACTTCATCACCACCAACTCCAGCGTTTCAAGTCGATGACTGCGATGATGCGCCGCCGCCACATGAGCGCAACATGAAGCTGCTCGCCCTCGAACTTGTCCTGTTCGGGTGCTTTGCGGCCGCTCAGCTCGCCATGTCTCTTGCAGGCGACAGTCTGTCGCTTCTTGGTGACGCGGCGTGTATGGTTGTCGACACAGCCACGTATGGCATGAATCTAGTTGCCGAGAATTGCAAACGTCGCGGCATCCGCGAGCGCACAAGATTCCGATTGGAATTCTATATTCCTCTCGTGAGTGTGGCCGGCCTCGTGGCAACTAGCATTTATATTATTGATCAGGCTGTAGAGGTCATTTCCGCACAAATTCCTTCTGGGCCCACCGACGACAAAGTGATGCTCATCTTTAGTAGCGTCAATCTAGGTATTGACGCGCTGAGTGTCTTCTGTTTTGTCCGCATCAAGGGATTTTTAGGATTTGAGACTGTCGATCGCGACGACGACGACGACGAGAATACAAAGGGAGGCAAGGCTGAACAGTCCAACACCAACATGTGCTCGGCGTACACGCACGTACTCGCTGACACAATGCGCAGCGTCGCTGTGATCGTCGCGGCCGTGGTATCCATGACTGTATCTGGCGTCGACGGTGGGCTCGCCGATGCCTGGGCTGCCGTCGTTGTGGCGGCCATCATCTTTGCCACGCTCATTCCACTTTTGCGCGGAATCGTTCAAAAGTACAACCAATTGCAGCACTATGTCGAGCATACTGGCAACACAGCAAACGAAAACAAGGAATAGCGGCTCGAGGTGTCATGGTCCGGTACGACTATTACCTTCACCGTCCCTGAGCTCGACACGCAAGTCATTGCAAGGTCTGGGTTGTGTGGCAGAATCAGAGAAGAACTTCGGAACCGAAAAATAGACGCGGGCGTCAATGGCATGTCAAAGCAGGAAAATGTGGATGTGGCGGGAGAAAATAAGACATTGAAAGGTTAGGAGAGAAAGAAAGTGCTTGTCGAAGTATTGCAAATTCTGTGCAGGATCAGCAGCCGTCGCCTTGGTGATAGCGTTCCGGAAACGGGTCTGGCGAGTGTCCCCGCTGTCCCTCATCACAAAGTTCTGGGTCAGGCCACCTGGATCGTTCTCACGGAGAGTGACACCGAGTACATGCACCGCAATGAAAGTCTCGCGCGTCTTGTCTACCACGGACTTTAGGTACCTGCTAGGATCACCGTCACAGAGCCTGATTTAGAACTTTTAAAATCTCTGGTTGAACTAACATTTCTTCGTAACTTATATCAATGTCATACTCCGTGTCTACTTCACATGAATCGTATTATTGATCCAAGCAAAAGAAAGGTAAAAAAGAAAGAAATGAAAAACAAAAACAAAACAGTGATCGATCGATTGGTGACTCGATTGATCATTCGCTCGATCGTTTCTTCGTCCGTTGGTCGACAACTTATTGACCTAGGCCATGGCGATTCCATCGTCCTCCTCCCCCTTGCTGCGCAAAAATTGCAATGCAGGCTCGCGCTCAGCAGCGTAGATCGCAGCCCCCGCCGCGTTCGCGAACATGAAAAAGGTGCCCACGCCAAAGGGGATCGTCTCGAGAAACATTGAGGTCGTGCCAAAGGATGTGTAAAAGGCGTGACGACGTACGATGCGGTGCTGATCATGATAGTTGGTGATGCCGTGCAGCATAAAGTAGTCCTCGTGCAACGACCACGCGTAAAAGTTGCCATTGATGAGTGACCAGACCCACTGACCCAAAAGCGGGACAATGTTGAGCGGCGATGTGACAATGAGGAGAGTGATGCGTAGGACAAGCAGATAGTTGCAGCCCGAGCAGCATGGACAGCAGCGCTCGCGGCGCTGCTGGCTCATGGACGCCTCTGTGGACTTGCGCATGTCGTACGTCTTGTCAAAGACGCGCTGCTGGAGATCAGCAAAGATCGCAACAAAGACGATCGTCACGATGAGCGCCGTCTCGGCAATGGTCACGATGAACGAGACGAACCAAGACCACGGCATACTCATCCGCGTCCCGTTGTGCATTGCGTGTGCCTGCGCAGGGAACACGGTGGCCATGAGCACGATGAAGATGACAATCGACGAGATCACCGCCATAATGATGGGACAAATGATCATTCTCCAAAGCGACGGCGTCTTGAGCATGGCTGTCATGCCGCGCATCGAGTACGTCGTGTTCCAAATCGTCGAAAATGCAGCCGTGCGGTCCGTCGTCCCGGGCGCGAACCCTCTCGCAGCCGTAGCGGCAGCCGCTGCGCTGTTCATCTTTCCAAGAGGCTCAGCTCCGCTCCTCGCTGGACCTCCCGGAGACCCTTCTCGCTCGCTCGCTCGCTCGTTCCCGCGTCGTCGCGCGGACCGCAAGCTCTTGCTCGCTCTCCGTCTGCCGCTGTACGCAGGCTCGCGCTGCGCCGCGACCCCCCTCGCGCGCAAGGCGGCCAGACTTTGGGTTCCGGACTTGCCAAGCTCTCTCTCTCCCTCGCCGTGTGCGAGGCCTAGTAGTACTACGCCCCCAGGTTACTCGTAGGCAAACAAGGAGCTGTCGAAAGCACGGGTTGGCTGCTGTTGGTCGGTCAGCTTGCGAGCCCCGAACTCCAGAGACCCCGAACGCGGAGTTCGACGCCGCAACGGCGAACGACAGGTCGGCTATCGCGCCGCGACTTGCCGCGCCGCATGCAGCAGATGCGAGCGAAAGCGATGGTTGTGTCATTGATATAGGGTTTGCGCAATGCGGTCGGTGGTGGTGGTGGTGAGAGAGAACAAGCGAGTGAGTGATCTCTCCATAAGATGTGTGGACCATCATCTCCTCTGGCCTAATGCGGCGATGATACCCCTTGCTGGACGGCTTTGATGCGGAGAGTCAAGGCGTTGCTGGATTGTTTGAGAAGTATTGCTTTGCAAAAGCTCCCCGTGGCCGTGGAAACAGCTTTGTTTGTGTGCATTGCATCGTGTAGAACCTTGACCGTCTTGCACTTGAAGGCGCATGGACTTTTCACTCTTTGTCGAGCATGTCTCTTGTTTCGTGAGAGCTGGCGCAGTGGCGTCATAGACCTGTCTGTCTCTTTGGTGCAATAGCTGTCAATCTGACTCTTGCACCACATTTCGCTTCTCATGAAAATATACACCTTGCCTCTCCGTGGAGTGTGGACGAATGGCGCGAACTGTGCTAAGAATGAATGCCTTCAAAGCATTCGCTTTCTTTGCCTCCAACTCGATTGAAAGAACTCATGACTGACATTGCCATTTCTCTGCCCCATTCATTGCAAGTCAAGTCAAGTCAAGTCAGAACACCACGTTCTCTCGCAAGCCCAAGTCTCCATCCATTGCTTCCGCAAGCTCTTCCTGTGTCTGTGTGCTGCACGAGGCATACTACGTACACGAGCCTCGCCTGTCGCCACCGCGGCACTGCACTGGCACTGGCAGCACATGCGCGTCTCACCGGTCATTTCTCGCATCATCATCCCGCTGGCCGGGTCCTGCTTCGGGTCGTAGCAGTAGAGGTAGTAAGCGGCTAGCAGCCAAGCCGCAGCAAAAGTGCGAGCGCGGCACGGGCCTCGGTCGAGGACCGCGGCGCGCGGCAGACGGGCGTCGCGTGCCGCGGCCAGACCCGAGTCGAGTCGCCGCGAGGGAGTGCGTCGCGCAGGGCCCTCCGGCGTGCCTGCGTGCGCTGGCCGCCTGCCTGCCTGCCTGCCCGCCCGCCCGCCTGCCTGCCGGCCTGCCGAGGAGGAGCGAGCTGGGGAAGTGGCACTTGCTTCGCGACCGGCCGCTGGCGAAGATGGCGGACGCCGTCGCGGTCGCGGCCTCGGACGCCACGGCGCAGCGGGAGACCGCCGCAGTGGACGTCGCGGGCTTTAGCGGCAAGGCCAATGCGGAGGCCGCGAAGCTTGTTGAGAAAGACGTCGGCATCGAGGTCCCCGAGCGCGGGGGCCTCAGCAAGCCGGCCCAGCCTCTCAACGACAAGAACGGCAAGGGCGAGAAGAACGATTCCCACGAACCTAGCAAAGACGATGCCGCCGCAGCGCTGCTCGCGCAGTTTCGCGAGACCGCGGCCGAGGAATGGGACGTGGCTGTGGACCCATCCGAGATTGAACTCTCTACCAAAACCCTCGACTCGGAGGCGGTTCTGGAGCGCTTCCGCGAAGCCGTCGCGAGCGAGAATGGCCTCACTGGTGAGGACGCTCAGGATGAAGACTGGGGAGACATTGAGCTTTCTGAAAAGACCATCGAGCTCAACTCGGGAAAGACTACTCTCATGTCTTCTGACGTTCCGGGACTGGACGAAGATGATAAAGACGAGGCCGACTGGGACGCTGAGAGCGCTGACTTCGCCAACAAGGAATCGAGCAGCGAAAGCGACATCAAACAAATCGCTCTTCGACCCACCGAGCCCCCTGCTGCGCTCGCCGACACAGAGAACCAAAAGACCGCAGGCAACTCACAAAGCACCACTAGCCCGCTATCCAGCATCAAGCGCAAGCTTGAAAACAACGTGGAAAAGGTCATTCACTTTAACATTGGAGGCAAGATGATCGCGTCGACAATGGAGACCATCGGTCGTGTGGATTGGTTGCTCGCAGCATACGCGCGAGGCGAAGAGACTTGTCTTCGTGACAAGGATGGCCATATGTTTGTGGACCAGAATCCTGAATTTGCACAAGTCTGCATGCGCATCTTGCGATCTTCGCGCAAGGACCTCATCGAGGCTACACGAGCGACACTTCCCAAGATTCCCGACTATGGTTCCGAGGCTTTCCAGGAAATGCTAGATTCCGCGCGCCATCTTCGCTTCGAGCCCGTCTTGGTTGTTTTGCGCGAGGAAGCTCTGGCAAATGTAGACCAGGACACTGCGAACGTGGTCCGCGCTCTTGAGGCAGAAAAGGAAAGCCTCCTCAAGAAAATGAGCAAAGCTGGCAAAATGAAAGAAAAGATGCGCATCGAGGTGCGTCGTATCGAGCTCGAAATCAGCAAAGCGCTCATCCTCAACAAAGACCGCAAGAGTCACTGGAGCGACCCTGCGCATGCCCCCGAGCTCAGCTTCAATCTAATCATCGTCGGCAACAGCGGCGCAGGCAAGTCTTCGACGATGCAAACCATTCTCAACTCTGCAGACGTGTGCAAGGTGTCGGGTGGCCAAGCTCAGGGTACTAGAGGAACTTATCTTCGCGATGGCCGCGTAGATGGACACCTCATGTCGTACATTGACACGCAGGGCCTTGGCGCGGATACATGTGTCACGGATGTCGAGCTTCTCGAGCAGATTATGCTGTCCACCAACGCCATCAACCGCATGCAGGTGATTAGTAACGTGCTCATGGCCATGGACCTGCGCGAACGCGCCACGCCCGCCATCGTAGGGAACTACCTCACCTTTACAGAACTCTTTCAAGAGCTGCAGAGTACGTGTTTTCTGTGCTTCACCAAGTGGAACTCGAACAACGTCATGGCAGAGTGGAACAAGCCACTGTACAAGTGGCGACGAAGGTGGAGAAAAGCGAGTTCGATCGAGGAAATCACAGAGGAACCGCCCTCGTACGCTGAGCTTTACGAGGCGTACACAGTGTACTTAACAGATGCACTCGCAGGCGATAGCGAGGATACGGCTTTTGCCAAGCTTGTCTCAGTCTTGGCCTTTTTCGACTCGCGCATCGTGTGGGCTTTCAATCTCGACGCCGAGCAGCAGGAACAACGCGCAGAGGGCACACTCGAGCCCTATATTGAGGTCATGTACCGCTATTACCGCACGGAAGCCATTGGTGTGCTCGAAAAGGGTCGTCACGTCGTTCCTACTGTGGAGATGCAATTCTTGCGCCACGATCGCGACACGCTCAAGAAGCTGGCCTTTGATCTCATCCAGCATCGCAATGAACACCTTGGTTTGCTCGAGGATGCCGCGCGCGACCGTCAGCGACGACAGCGTCTGGGACGCATCTTGACAGAAATGTCCAAGAAGGTGACACACAAGCTTGCTCGACGGAATTATAGCGACAGCGAGTACGTCCAGCAGGTCGCTGGGGTCGTTGGCGTGGCGCGCAAGACTATGAGCTTTGGATGTTCTCTGTCGTAGAGAGGAAAGGGAGAAAGGAAAGGATGGGAGATGCAGCGTTGCTGCCATTCCACGTGTCTTCCTTCTTCGTTGATAATTATGTTTTGTTTTCGAATTCCGTATTGCATTGTTGCGTCATTTTGGTTCTTCTTTAGGTCCAAGGCAGAAAAGGGGAAAATATTCCATGTTACATGAGGTTAAGCTGTATAGAAGGAAACTCGTAGGCTGGGACGCCGTCTTTTGTCTGCTTGTCGACCCAGGTCATGCCCTGTGCTTGGAGAGCGTCCAGGACGCGTGCAGCCCGTTCCTGCGACCAACCGAGATCGCGCTGCACTACGGGTATGGAAAGAACACCAGCGTGCGTTTGCGCAGCCTCAAGAACGGTCGTATGGTCCGGAGAGAGCTCCATCGGCACGGAGACGAGCATTTGGCGCGGCCCCACCTTGACCGTGCGAAGACCGTTGCCAAGGGGCTCGAGCGAGGCGATGGCGCGCTGGACGTCCTCTTCGGAGATCTGTTGCGTCTCGCGGCCGGCCCGCTGCCTGATTTTTCGTAGGTATTGGAGCAGGTCTTCAAACTGGATGATGCCGCCATTGGCGTCGCGCGTGGCGAGGCAAACGTGAATGATCTGCACGCCGAGCTCGTAAAAGAAGCTTCCGACGCCAAGGACCTCGGCCCAGAAGCCCTTGTTGCTGGCGAGTGGGTCAACGCCGACCTTGCTGCACATGTTTTGGAATTTGTTGCGGAACTCGGGGTCCTTGTTGATCTGCTTCTTGTGCTTGACGGCAAAGTTTTCCAGCTCCCTCTTGAAGGCGGCCATTTGCGTTTGAAAGTGCTCCAAGTTGGCGCGGTTCAGCTCCGCGCCCTTGCCTTGGTACGCATCGCGCTCCTTGCGGGCGCGCACCGCGCGCGCCACGCCTACGTTGCGCCGCATCGTCGCGCGAGGCCGGCAGCGCGAAGAATGAACGAGACTGACTTTCTATGCAGAAACAGAGAAGCAAAAGAAAAAAGAACGAACGAAAGATCATCGTTGCCGTCCGAGTCTTGTTTTCACTAAAGTTTTCTACGCATCCGAGGCGGGTGGTGCGGCCCTTTTTTTCTACCAGACCAAGAGAGGTCGCGCTCGAACCCGCCCGACTTGCATGCAAGCAAGTTGTGCCAAGTTGACCATGGCGACAGACAGCGGCCGGCACGGCGCGGCGATGGCGAACGTGAGTGATGGTCGCAGTCGCCATCAATCGATGTATCGATGGATCCATCGATCCATTGATCCATCGATCGATCCGAGTGACGAGTCGCGCGTGGCTCAGTAGTGCGCGGTGGTCGCAGTCGCTAGCAAAGGGGAGAAAGCTCTAGTATTATAGCTCTCCAGAGCACGCCGACGATTGCGCTCCGCGAGCTGGCAGCTGACCGGGCCGACAACCCTTCGTTTGCTTGGTCATCATCGGTTGTTTATGCTTCCTACTTGGCTGCTGCTGACAGTGCCGGCTGCTGCTGCTGCTGCTGCTGCTTGGCTGGTTGCGGTGCGGAAGCACTCGCGCTCTCATTACTTCCGCGTCCCGGGGCTTTCGCTTCGCACTGCATTGCACTGCAGCACGCTCGACTCGACGGCCACGTCACAGTGCAGCAGCGCGTGAGTCTCAGAGGCGCTTACTGTTAGGCCACGCGCCTTGTGAATGAATGGCGTCATTTTGCAAGACTGTTGCTTGCCTTACCTTGCCGGCAGGCATCATGATGGGCTGCACTCTCGGCAGCTCGCTCGCTTGCTCCGCGTCCGTTCCGTCCCGTCTCGCGAGCGCTTTATCCTCCAACCCGCCGGCAGTCAGGAACTCGCGCACCGGCAGCTGCTGCTGCAGCACGCACAGCACGGTTTTTCGTGCTCGAGGTCCCCGACTCCACGGGTCTGCCGCGTGCACTTGGACGATGCTGCTGCGGCTTCGTCTTCATTCCACCTCCGCCGCCTGCCATCCGCGCTGCCTTGCGCATGTTCCGCCCTGGCCGGCCGGCGCCTCCGTCTCCATCTGCAGCGCCATCGCCGCCGCCCTCCGCCAGCAGCCGCGCTCGCGCGACTCGTCGTCCTCCTCGGCGCTCGCCATGGCCATCATGCAATGCCATCCATGCTCCCAAGTCAACCGTGCTTGAGCCCCTCGCCGTCCTGGAGGCGCCGCGCGGCCGTCCGCCGCCGCTCGCGCGCCTTTCCCCCGCCGCTGCCGCGCCGCGCGCCGCGCTCTCCCCGGGCGCGCCGCGTGCTCGCCGTCTTCTGCTCCGCGTGCTCGCGCGCCGTGTCCGCGTGCTCGCGCGCCGTGTCCGTCTCTGCGGCTCGGCTTGGCTTGGCTTGGGCCGCCTTTGCCCCCCGTTCCCCGGAGGGCCGGCCTTGTTTCCCAGTTTCCACTCTTCACTGTCGGCAAGTTCTCCTTTTTGACTCCCTGCTTTCTTTCGTTCACTCGTTCACTCGTTGGTTCGTTCTCTCCCTTGATTTACAGTTAGTCGAGGCGGCGGGCCTAGGCGGGGCTAGGCCGCCGCTACTGCGTCACGCCGCCGCCGCGGGCGGGCGCGCACTTGCGGCGTGCATTCTGCACTTGCATTCTGCACTTGCGCCGCCGCCATTTCCGACTTGCGCGCGCGGCCGCCCGCATTCCGCACTTGCGCGCCGCGCCGCAAGTGGGCTATCGCCGCTGCGCAAGTGCGCCCTGCCTTTCTTCCGCTGTGTCTCTCTCCGCGCCTCCTCTGCGTCTGTCTCTCTCTGCGTCTGTCTCTCTGCGTCTGTCTGTCTGTCTGTGTGTCTGTCTGTCTGTCTGTCTGTCGCGGCGGCAGACCCGAGCAGAGACCGCGGCGCGCGGCGCGGGGTTGCGCGCGGCCGCTGCGTCCGGCGCGGCTGCCGGCATCCGCGCGGGCGACCGTCGCCCGCCCGCCCGCCCGCCCGCCCGCCCCGGCAGGGCCTGGCCACTGGCCTGCGCGGCCGACGCGGCGCGGATTGGATCGGAGTGGAGCTGCCTGGCGCGAGGACGCTCGCTCGCTTCGCCAGCCCGCCCGTGCGCGAGCCCGCTCGTGCGCGCGCGCGAGCCCGCGGCGGCGCGAGCCCGCCCGCTCCGACGACCTCCCTACCGCCCGCCCCGCGCGCGCGGCCGTCGAGGCGCCGGCGCGAGCGAAGCCCGAAAGGGATCGCGACGCGAGCGAGCGCGCCACCAAGGCGCACCTCGCGGCGCTCGAGGGCGCCTGCAGAGCGCGCGAGGCGGCCTGGTGTAGCGTGGCGTGGCGTAGCGTAGCGCGGAGGGAAAGAAGGCTGCGAGGTCCGGCCTCGCGGCGGCGAGAGGATGCAGCAGGGAGGGATGAATCTGCGATTGAACCGCGAGAATCTGGATCCCGATGTGATGACCATCACGCAGGGCAACCTCGAGGAGGTCCGCGAGCTCGTCCCACGCGTCATGGAGCAGCTCGAGTCGGATCGAGAAAACGTGACGCGTAGCGGCGGACACTCGCAGATGCAACTTATCGCGTCCGAGACCGAGCGATATTTGCACGACCTCCAGGCATGGGCTAGTCGTGCCGAGGACCTCCTCGAGCAGCAGGCTGCCGAGCAGGCGCGAGGCGTGAGCTCTGGCGGCGGTGGCGTCGACGACGACGATGACGATGACGACGACGACGACGACGACGACGACGATGCCATGATGGGCGGTAGTGATTCCGACGGCGATGCAATGGGCCATCACCACCACAACAACAACAACAACAGCAATAACAACAACAACAACAACCAAGGAGGGAGTAACGCAGGCCGCACCGGCGCTGGACCTGGGACGTCAGCCGGCAGCGTGGGGGCGCAAGGCCACGCGTTCGGCCATCAAATTCATCAAAACGATGGCGCGAGCATCGCCGCGGCCGCCGCGGCTGGCGGCGAGCTGCAGCGCCTGCTCGTCAGCCGTGGCCGCTTTCCCGTGTTCACCCCTCAGGGTGACCGCCTCATGGAGGGGCTCAACTACGGCAGAGACTTCTTCCTCTTTGAGCGTGTGATCCGCGATACAATCTACGGCAACATCATCCGCTCCGTGCGGGCGGAACGTAAAGGCGACGCAAATAAACTGGTCGCGACCGAACAGCAGGTGGCAATCAAGGTGTTTCAGCGACAACTTGTCGCAGATGGGCGCGCCCGGGGTGGGCAGCCTGTGCAGGAGAATCCGCTCGATGAGCTCTCGTTCCAGCAGCGCCTCAGCCAACCCGGTCACCCCAACGTACTTGGACTGCTCGGGTGCTTTGAGGATAACGACTACCTCTACGCCGTGCTACCTCTCGCAGGCGCCGAGCTTTTTGAAATTATTGCTACGCGCGGGCCCTTTTCGGAAGCCCAGGCGCGACCATTATTCCGGGACATGCTCAGCTCCCTGGTCTATGTGCACGAGCACGGCATCGCACACCGCGACGTCTCGCCAGAGAACTTCCTCATGGACCTGGGCACCGGGAGACACCCGATCCTCATCGACTTTGGCCTCGCGGTACGAATGTCGCGCGCCCCCACTCACATGGCTGGTCAGGACCTCGATCGTCCACAAGTGTGGGCGCCGATCCGGCACACGGGCTTTGTTGGCAAAGTTCTTTATGCAGCGCCGGAAATGTGGGGCGACCAGCCTTACGATGGGCCTTCTGTTGATCTATGGAGCGCCGCCGTGACTCTCTTTGTGTGCATTTTCCAGGCGCCGCCCTGGGAACGAGCGCGGGCGTCGCGCCGCCGAGACGGATACGTAAATATTGTTCTGCAACATCAGCTCCGAGCGGTGCTGCGCACGTGGAACTTTCCGGCCTCGGACAGTCTCATCGATTTGCTACAAGGGATCTTTCGTGAGAATCCTAAAGAACGATTCTCCTTGCAGACCGTCTTGCAGCACCCATGGCTGCATGAAGACAGCTGAAAAAGATGTTATCAACACCACCACCACCACCCCCACCCCCACAGTGGGAGGGGGAGCTCCTTTGCACCTTGTTTCCTCTGGCCTTTCGTTGCCGGGATGTCAGAGAAACTGAGCACGTTGCCCCCCCTCTGTGGTGTGCGCACTTTGGCGAAGAAAAATTGAAACGCTGCTAGGGCAAATTTGTTTGCGATTGGCTGCTTCGATCACCTCATCTCCTCCCCTCTTTTCAGAAAGGAGGGTCTTTTCTCATGTCTCACAGAATGACTTTTCCTTTTTTCTCTCTCGGCGGCAAGGAATACGAAGAAGAACAAGAAACAGCAAAACAGCCCTGTGTTGTATGATGCAAGAGCATAGACAGGCTCATACGCGCATCACCATGCCCCTCGATCCACCTCCTTTTCTTCCAAATCATGCCCACATCCTTTGGCACGAAACGCAGCATGAAAACATCATCGATTAAGCGATAGAAAAGAGCATCATCAACAGCAACGTCCACAACGTAATCGAGACAAAAGTTTTCTTTTACCCATCTTTTTATACTCGCACAAGTATTCCAGGGGTGCCAAGAGCAAAAGCAAAAGCAGCAGTAGTACGACAACATCAAGAAGAATCGTTTATAAGCTCGCAGCAACGAAAATCACCGCATCAATGCTTTCAGCATCGTGTCCGAACTGGTTCCTTCTTGTCGTTATCATTGCGCTGTGCAGTATGCCTCCTTTTTTGTCCCATGAGCCAAAAATTCCTTGGTAGTCTTGCTTGCTTGCTTGTTTGATTGGATGCTCACATCAACATCAACAACAACATCAATAACAACATCAACAACAACAACATTTGGAAATTTAGAAAACGACCTTTCCCCTGAGGAAAAAAAGAAGAACAAAAAAAAGCACCAACACCTTCAAAGACTCTCGTCCTCAACAGCGAATTGCTTGCGCCCAGTCGCAGGCTTGCTCTTGAAAAATCGCGAAAACCGATTCGTTGCCTGTGGAGCAGCAAGCTGACGAGTTTGCTTGTGAAGACGAATTTGCTCCTGCAGATCCTGATTCTCTTCCGACAGCTTGGCAATGGAACCGGAGCCGTCGAGCTCCGCAGCCCGCGCGCGCTCGCGCTGAAGCGCCGCACTCGAGGACATGACCATCTTCGTCACCACATTGTACTCTGAGTTCGGGTCGTAATGAATCTCCCGCTCCATGTTGTAGAGCTTACCCTGCTCGATAAACTCCTTATCGCGCTGCCAGCGACGTCGTACGAAGAGAAGTGCGCAGGCAATAAACACGAACAGGGCAAAGGCTCCACCGCCTGCGGCTCCTGCATACAAGGGCACCTTGCTGGGAGCGGCCTCCGTGGTGGGGGCAAACGGAATCGGGGACGCGGTCGGGCGAGCGGTAAGCGGGACCATGCGCACCGATCGAGCCGCTGATGCGGTCCACGCATAACCCATTGGTGTCACCGTCGCGCTCATGGTCCCATTCACGTCAAGCGGGTCGGTGAGACTCAGGTCGACGTCAAAGTAGCACCCGACACCGGCACAGACATACACATCAAACGTGCCTGGGACATCGGTCACAAGTGCTGCAGTGTACGTGCCGTCGCGATTATCAACAATCGTCGCATTAATCACCGCAGGCTCAAGTGCACCTCCGTAGTATGTCAGCTCCTCTTCGTCCTCCTCCAGCACGCGGCGCAGGCTCAACGTCTCATTAGGCAGGGGCATTGCCTCAAGTCGTTCCACAAAGAACGCGTGAAGTACGTCTCCATCACCGCCGTAGGTGATCGAATTATTGCATGCATCCCGCAAGCGCAGCGTCGGGCCACCGTACGATGTGCCATCCGCAGGCACGAGGACGGGGTCCGCTTCCTCCCCATCTTCAAAGTCAACAGACAACGTTTGCGAAGGCTCCACAGACACAGTCTCGACGGTTAAGTTCTTGATCGAGAGCGGCGACACGCTGGAACCCGAGGACGACGCGGTCGTGAATCCCACGTACGCGTTGCGATTGCCAATTATATCCTCCACCACAAAATTATCCTGGCGGAGGTACAGCGAGTCATCAATGTAGACCTGGACCCAAGACGGCGTCTCGAGATACTCGACACGGATCGTGTGGGTTTCGTCATCCCGGCGAAGCGTGCGCATAATGCCATCAAAGACGTGCTGGCTCCCAAAGTTCGGGCCAATCGAATCTCCGAGCTCATCCGCAAAGTGAATGCTCACTTGCTGCGACGTGCAGCTACCCTCGGCGCGGTCAGTGCAGAGATCAAAGACAATCGCCATAGCATGCGTGAGATACTGATAGCCAAGGCCTCCGCCCGTCGAAACGGGAAGATCCTCCAAACCATTTTCGCGGTCGTGCAGAACAAGCGCAAAACCCTCGCTCTCGCCTGCTGAGGCGAGTTGGACCTCGAACTCGATGACGAAGCCCGCGCCAACGTTTTGCTGTTTTGTTAGATACGCAAACGACTGAATTCCATTCGGTGTGTCGGCGTCAATGAGAGCGAGCTCTGGCGACGACCCACCAAGGTTCCACGATCCTGCCCCCGGGCTCAGAAACCAGTCTGCAGCGGTGTTCTGGGTGGCCCAAGAAAACGATTTTGATCCAGATCGGACCACGTTACAATTCGAGGCGAGCGAGGTAGTGATCTTGAAGTTAGACTTATCCGTGTGGCGCTCGGCATGAAATACGCTTAAGGGGTAAGTCTCATTCAAAGTGAGGTTGCACAAAGTCTGAACGGAGTCGACGTCGACCGAGCCTGATAACGAACCGTGCAGGCCTCCGAGGTCGACAACAAGTACATTGTTGATAAATACCCAGACATCGTCATCTCCAGTGAATTCGAACGTCTCCCCGCCGGAGTACTGGAAGTAGGTGTGAATCTCACTGGTAAACCAAAACTTGGCGTGGTACGACGTAGTCCCCGTCGACACGGTATAGCTGTGAGGCCAGGCAGGAGCCTCTTCCATCGAATAAGTCTCTTGCAAGAGACCATTGTATTCCTTAAGAGGTACAAAGTAAGGATGGTCACTGTTGGAGAGTGAGCCATCACCGTCGTAGTCGGCTTCAGAGGCGTCAAACTCGTACCAATCTTCGGCGTCGCGGTACGTGAGAATCATCTTGCGCCCTACTCGTTTGTTATATTTTGGATCATCATTGAACCAAGATGCAAAGTACGTGGCATTCGTCGTCGTGTAAAGCCCGCTGGTCTCATGCTGACCGCACCGATCAGAGCTACAGTATTGGACCTTTGGGAGCCCCGAGTCGGATATTGCAGCAGTCTCGTTCACAGTTGCTGACATTTCCGAATCATCCGACGAGCAGCCAATTTGGCAACTTGGACCATTTACGTAGATGCTACCTTGCCCATATGCTTCAAAGTCAGGATGACCACCAATTTCTCCCGTGCGCTGGTGTTCCCAGTACGGGCAATAGGTTCCGAGGCTGGTTTGCGAATTAGAAGCCGGAACGGTGAAGCCGGTGATTGCTGGGTCGGAGGGATCTTCGTAGTCGTACCATTCCCGTTTAACGCCTCTGAACAAGTTGCATGTAGACTCATCTGTGACCCCCCAAGCGCTGCAGTACTCGTCCTTGGGCACGCATCCTGAGGGCATAAAATCTCGGAACGTCACCGAGTACACGATCTGCTCTGCTTGAGAATCTACAGCGCCCAGCAGGATTTGGGTCAGCACTATTGCGAGTGCAGCCAGGTCCTTTGATGACGACGACGTCATCTTCGAGTTCATAAAGAATAGAACTCTTTCCGCGCAACTCAAGCAAAACGAACGAGAGCGAATTTATCCAAGCAAGGCGAATTGAAGCAGTTCAGTTGGTCCCTTCGCGCGTGTGCAGAAACGCAGCCTGTTTACCTTGTCCGGCCCCGCTCGCGGCCTTCTCGTGCCCACCTCGCGGTCTTCGGCGTTTCTTCCCGCGCTAATGCTGATCTCGTTCCCCTTCGTCGTCTCCGTCTTTCTCCCCTTTCCACCTCTCGTTCCGCGTGCCTTGCGCGCGCGCGCTCTTGTGCTTTTCGCGCTTGTGGTTTTCGCCCTTGTGCGCTTTGCTCGCTTTTCACGCGCTCCTTCCCCGCGGCCCTCGCCGCTCCCGGTCCGTCTGCGCACCGCGCGGCGCCGCGCTCGGGCCGCCTGCACCGTCGGCCGCCCCGCTTGTCTTGCGCGAGCGCGCGAGCTCTCGAGCGAGGGATTCCGAGCACGCCGCAGGCTGCAGCGTTGTGGTTTTACGCCTCCGAGTCGTCGCGCGAAAAGGGCGCGCGCGCTCCAACGATAGTAGGATACTTACCTCGCCGCACCCGAGCGGCACGTGCACAGCTAAACCTGACCAAACCTAACCGAGGTGGTAATTGCCCCGGCCTCTCTTCTGCTGCTGATGTGAGGCCATTGTGGCTGGCCAAACTTGGAACTAACTACGAACAAGGGGAGAAGCGAAGGTGACTGAACGGGGGAGGAGCGGAGGATGAAGAAGGATGTTGATGGAGGATTGGGAGAGAAGCCAAAGAGGACGTGGCTCTCCACATCTGCCGGGTCGGCTGGAAAAGGCCATGGGCGAAAAGAGATTCTGCAGGCGAGAGTCCAGGAGAATTCTGCATCGAAACCCTTGCGAGTAGATCATAGCACGCCAGATCACACAGTGCACAAGCAGCTTCAGCAGCACAGGCGGCATCAGATCGGAACGCAAATCACAACAAAGACAAAACAATAAGGTTTCTGAGCGTCCCGGGCGCGCGTCTTCGCAACGCTGGGATCAGGTTACAACGAAAAACGATCGCCGGAGAACTCCTTTCGGCCGGCCGCGGGCTTGGAGCGGAAAAAGCGCGAGAAACGGTCCGTTCCGCGAGGCGCCGCGAGTTGATGCCTCTGTTTCTCGAGACGAACCTGCTCTTGCAGCTCCTGGTTCTCGTTCTGCAGCTGCGCGATTGGCATGGTGCCGTCGAGAGCTGCCGCGCGGGCGCGCTCGCGCTGGATCGCGGCGCTCGATGACATGACCATCTTTGTAACTACGTTGTATTCTGAGTTCGGATCGTACTGAACTTCTCGCTCCAAGTTGTACAGCTTGCCTTGCTCAATAAACTCCTTGTCGCGCTGCCAGCGACGACGGAATCTCCAGAGCACAAAGGCTGCCAGCATCAAAAGAAGAAAGGCGCCGCCGCCTGCACTCCCTGCATACACTGGTGTCATATCGTTCGAACCATCAGAAGTCGGCGCAAACGGAATGGGCGAAGCCGTTGGACGCGCTGTTAGCGGAATCATGCGTACAGCTCGACTCGCAGACGCCGACCACTCAGAGTCCACCGTCGTCACCGTCGCGTTCATCAGCGTATTGTTTACATCCGAAGGATCCGCAGCTACAAAGTTCACCTCAAAGTAGCACCCGATTCCTGCGCACACATACACATCGTACGTTCCTGGGATCTCTGTCACAAGCGCAGCCACATACGAGCCGTCGCGATTGTCCACGACCGTCCCGTTCACCACCGCAGGCATTGAAGCACCGCCATAATACGACGCCTCCGCAAGAGCCCGCCGCAGACCCATCGTCTCGTTTGGCAATGGCGTCGCCTCGAGTCTCTCGATAAAGACAGCATTGAGCACGTCATCGTCGCCGCCATACGTGATCGAGTTGTTGCACGCGTCGCGCAGCTGCACACTAGGACCTCCGTACGTCTCGCCATCGGCCGGGACCAGAACGGAGTCCATTTCTTCTCCATCGTCAAAGTCAACAGCAAGCGTTGAGGCAGCGTTGACAGACACCGTTTCAATGGTCAAGTTCTTGATGGTTAGTGGCGATGCAGACGACGAGGTTGCCGTGGTGAAGCCGACGTATGCGTTGCGGTTGCCCAGAATGTTCTCGACGACAAAGTCTTTTTGACGAAGATACAGCGAGTCGTCCACATAGACCTGAAGCCACGCCGGTGTCTCGAGGTACTCGACGCGAATGGTGTGCGTCTCGTCATCGCGGCGAAGCGTACGCATGATGCCATCATATACGCGTTTGGACCCGAAACCGGATCCGACATACGCTCCAAGCTCACTGGCAAAGTGGACAGCCACTTCTTGCTTGCTGCAGGAGCCTTGAGCACGGTCCGTGCACAGATCAAAGGCGATGGCGACGGCATTGGTGAGAAAGCGGTATCCGAGGCCCTCACCGGTCGACACAGGCAGATCGTCGAGGCCATCCTCGCGATCATGCAGAACGAGTGCAAAACCTTCGCTGAGACCCGTCGAGGCGAGCTGGACCTCGAACTCAATGACAAAGCCCGCCCCAACATTCTGCTGTTTTGTCAAGTAGGCGTATGACGGCGTTGCAAGGTACGATCCTGACGATATTAGCGTGAGCTCGGGGGATGATCCAGACGTGTCCCAAGAAGCTGCTGGCGCGAGGAACCAATTCGCGGCAAGGTCTTGAGACCCCCAGTCAAAAGAGCTGGATCCTGATTGTACTACGTTGCAGGTAGAAGCAAGTGTAGTAGTAATTTTGAAGTTGGATGCGTCCGTGTGACGCTCCGCATGAAACATACTAAAGGAGTAGGTCTCGCCAAGCGTGAGATTTGCCTGATCTTTGATGTCATCGACGTCGACATAGCCCGTATCGGAGGGATGATAGCCCCCAAGGTCAACGACGAGGTAATCATTGATGAATACCCATACGTCGTCATCGCCATCAAAGCGAAATCTCTCTCCACCCCGATACTCAAAGTAGGTTTGTATCTCGGTCGTGTACCAGAACTTGGCATGGTATGTGGACGTAGATGTTCCGGATATAAAATAGCTGTGAGGCCATGCCGGTGCCTCTTCCATAGAGTATGCTGTCTGATCGAGATGATCATAGTCTTGAAGAGGAGTGAACTTAGGCTGGCTGCTCTCGGGGTTTGAAAGGCTTCCATCACCATCGTATTCAGAATCCGCCGCGTCATACTCGTACCAATCGTCGGTGTCGCGGTACGTGAGGACGAGTTTGCGCCCGAGTCGCTTGTTGTACTTTGCATTGTCATTGTACCATGAATCAAAGTAAGAAACATTGGAAAGTGTGTAGTAGCTGCCCGATAAAGCCTTTCCGCATCGATCATTGCCGCAAGGTTGCACCTTTGGCAGGCCTGACGATGCCGTCGCTGTTGTGCTCGAAACTGTGGCGGAGACGAGAGGGGTACAACCTCCGACTTGGCAACTGGGTCCATTGCCGTAGACAGTACCGAACCCGTACGAGTCAGCCTCAAAATCTGGATGCCCACTAATTTTCCCCGTGCGGAGATCATCCCAGTACGGGCAGTACTGCGACAACTTTGTGTACGAATTCCAGCTCGAGACGCCGAAACCGGTGATCCTTGAGTCATTAGGATCGTCGTAGGCAAACCACGCACTTTGGATCCCGCGAAACCGACTGCTGCAGTCCGCATCGGACACACCCCATGCGCCGCAGTATTCCTCGGCTGTGACGCATGGCGCCGGCAAGAAGTCGCGAAATGTCACCGAGTACGTCACTTGTTGGCCGTGTACTTGCGCCAAGCCCACGACTGTCGCAACGACCGCAACGGCACTGACAACGGCGCCGACGAGCGCAGTTCCAGCGGCCGCCACGCCGCGTCTTGCGCCGGGCATATTTCGCCCAGAGCAAAAAGCCCAGAGCAACGCAGCGCAAGGCCACGCAAGGCAGCACAACGCAAGGCCACACAACGCAAGGCCACGCAAGGCAGCGTGCAGCGTGCAGCGTGCAGCGTGCACGCCCGCGCTCGCGTTGGCGGTCTGCTCGTCTGCTCGCCTCTGCTTACCTTCCTTCGCGCCTGCCTCTCCATACCTTCACTGCGCGCACGCGCAGCATCATGGACGCAGGCCTGGAAGCATAGACACGTCCTTTCCTCGACCGTCCTTTCCTGGTCTTCCTTCCTTCCCTCGCTCGCTCGCGCCGCCCACTCTCTCGCCCTTGCTCTCTGCGCCGTCGCTCTTGCCGTCGCTCTTGCCGTCGCTCTGACACCGCGCTCCTTGAACCGGGCGCTGCACGCGCGGTCCGCGTGCGGCGCTGCTGCAGCTGCAGCTACTGCTGCTGCTGCTCGCGCCCGGCGCGGCGACGGCGGTGCGGCAGGGAGCGACGCTCCGTGTCGACCGCGCTGCGGATTCTCAAGCTGCCGAGGCGAGGCAGGTCGATTGGGCCGGGGTGCGGCACGCGCGGCATTTATCCTTTCTCCTATCTGGCCGTTATCGTGCGGCTCGAGCTGGGCGGGCGAAGAGTCGCCTGCCCAGCTCGAGTCGCGCCGGCCCTGGCGCCCTCGCGCAGCACCGCGCGGCGCGCAGGGCGAAAGCGGGGGCGTCGCGTCGCGCGGCGCTGCGCCGCTGACGCTGCGCCGCCGACGCTGCGCTGCTGCTGCGAGCGCGGGCGGCGGCGCCTGGCGCGTGCGGGTGCCCTTGCGCGCGCGGTCTGTGATGACAGGCGCGCGGTGTCTTCGGGAAGCTGCGTGGCCGTGAACCTTGCTTGCGCCACGCACAGTCATGAAGTGCGCAGAGTTCTGCAATGTGCGTGAGTGCGTGCAGCAGCAGCTGCAGCAGCCAGGCGCCGAGATTCGAGCGCGCGCCGCTTTCGCACGACCGGCGGGCGGGGGAAGGAAGGAAGGGAGGAAGGAAGCGGAGCTGGAAGGAGATGAGGAGGGATGGATGGATGGATGAACTGATGGAAGGAAGGAAGGAAGGAAGGAAGGAAGGAAGGAAGGAAGGAAGGAAGGAAGGAAGGAAGGAAGGAATCTTGCTCATTACGCTGGTGAGCATGCATGGAGGGTCGCCCGAGGGGATCGAGATGGGATCTCGACTAGGCTAGGTATGACAGCGAAAATGATGTGATGCAAAATTGACTTTGACGTTCGGAAATTTGTTATGGCCTACCTTGCTAGCTAGCCACAATGTGACATCGAGGCTGCCTGCCTGGGGGATATGGTAAGTGAAAGAGCCACGTCATCACGGTGCCTCGGTCTCATCGATGGGGAACTGCCGACGATCGCGGACAGGGACGCGGAACTTTTGCGATAGGCGGTTCATACCCCCACGCAGTAAACCACGTTGGCGATCCTGCTTTGCGAAGCGCACCTGGTCCTGAAGCTCCTGCCTCTCGGAGTGCAGTTGTGAAATCGTTGTGGCATGTGTACCCTCGCCAAGTCGAGCACGCTCGCGCTGGATCGCAGCGCTCGTTGACATGACCATGCGCGTGACAAGATTATACTCTGTATTAGGGTCGTAGTGGACCTCACGCTCCAAGTTGTACAGCTTGCCCTGCTCAATAAACTCTTTATCGCGCTGCCAGCGACGACGATACACCAACATTGCAATTGCGAATACACTCGCCGTCAAGAACGCGCCTCCACCTCCATATGTCGCATACTTCAATACCTTCGTATCTTGGTTCTCGACGGCCCCAGGGTTCGCCTCCTCGGCTATTGTGGGTCGCGGGGTTATCGGAATCATGCGTACAGCTCGACTCGCAGACGCCGACCACTCAGAGTCCACCGTCGTCACCGTCGCGTTCATCAGCGTATTGTTTACATCCGAAGGATCCGCAGCTACAAAGTTCACCTCAAAGTAGCACCCGATTCCTGCGCACACATACACATCGTACGTTCCTGGGATCTCTGTCACAAGCGCAGCCACATACGAGCCGTCGCGATTGTCCACGACCGTCCCGTTCACCACCGCAGGCATTGAAGCACCGCCATAATACGACGCCTCCGCAAGAGCCCGCCGCAGACCCATCGTCTCGTTTGGCAATGGCGTCGCCTCGAGTCTCTCGATAAAGACAGCATTGAGCACGTCATCGTCGCCGCCATACGTGATCGAGTTGTTGCACGCGTCGCGCAGCTGCACACTAGGACCTCCGTACGCCTCGCCATCGGCCGGGACCAGAACGGAGTCCATTTCTTCTCCATCATCAAAGTCAACAGCAAGCGTTGAGGCAGCGTTGACAGACACCGTTTCAATGGTCAAGTTCTTGATGGTTAGTGGCGATGCAGATGACGAGGTTGCCGTGGTGAAGCCGACGTATGCGTTGCGGTTGCCCAGAATGTTCTCGACGACAAAGTCTTTTTGACGGAGATACAGCGAGTCATCTACATAGACCTGAAGCCACGCCGGTGTCTCGAGGTACTCGACGCGAATGGTGTGCGTCTCGTCATCGCGGCGAAGCGTACGCATGATGCCATCGTATACACGCTTGGTGTCAAAGCCTGACCCGACAAAGCTCCCAAGCTCGTCCGCATATTGAACGCTTACCTCTTGCACTGTACAGTGCCCTTCGGCACGGTCCGTGCACAGATCAAAGGCGACAGCGACAGCGTTGGTGAGAAAGCGGTATCCGAGGCCTTGGCCCGTCGACACGGGCAGATCGTCGAGGCCATCCTCACGATCATGCAGCACGAGTGCAAAACCTTCGCTGAGACCCGCCGAGGCGAGCTGGACCTCGAACTCAATGACAAAGCCCGCCCCAACATTCTGCTGTTTCGTCAAGTAGGCGTATGACGGCGTGCCAATCTTTGTGTCTGACGATATTAGCGCGAGCTCGGGGGATGATCCAGGCGTATCCCAAGAAGCTGCTGGTGCGAGGAACCAGTTGGCGGCAATGTCCTGAGACTCCCATGTAAAAGAGCTGGACCCTGATTGCACTACGTTGCAAGTGGACGCAAGTGTGGTGGTAATCTTGAAGTTGGATGCGTCCGTGTGCCGCTCGGCATGAAAAAAACTAATCGAGTAGGTCTCGCCAAGTGTGAGATTTGCCAGGTCTGCTACATCATCCACATTCACTGCACCCGACAAACGACTGTGCAGACCGCCAAGGTCGACGACAAGCTCATCGTTGATAAAGACCCAAAAGTCATCGTCACCGGTGAACTGAAAGTATTCGCCACCGCGGTACTCAAAGTACGAATGTATCTCTGTGGTAAATCCCATCTTGGACTTGCGCACGTTGTCGTCACCAGTATACCCGTAATAGCTGTGCGGCCACGCCGGTGCTTCAGCCACGGAGTACGATGTCTGCGAAAGACTGACAAACGCCTTGAGTGGTACGAAATAGGGGACGTTATCGTTGGTGATCTCAGTGGAAGCCGCGTCCTCAGCTGCGTCAAAGACATAGTACCCGCTTTGCTCGCGATACGTGAGAGTCATCTTCCTTCCGACACGTTTGTTGTACTTGGGATCGTCATTGTACCACGATGCAAAGTATGTGGCATTCGTTGTTGTGTACAGACCGGAAGCCTCATGATACCCGCATCTTCGTGCGTTACAGTATTGAATTTTAGGGAGACCCGAAACCGCGGTCTTGGTCTGATTGAGAACCGTCTCTTTAATATTGGGTGTGCATCCTTCGCCACGCACGCAACTTGGCCCGTTCTGGTAATGCGTGAACCAAAACCCATACGCCTCAAAGTCTGGGTGCCCGCTTATGGTCCCGGATCGAAGATCAGACCAATAAGGACAATATGTACCTAGCTCGACCGCTCCTTTTTCGAAAAAGGGCCATGGCGTCCAGAAATTACTTGCCGCGGCAAAGGAGGTCGTACGGTGATCAAACCAGCCGTCTTGAACGCCTCCATACTTGCCCCAGTCACCCTGACTCGCGAGATCAACCTCCCAAGCAGACGCATAGACATGAGACTCCAAGCACCCTGCCGGCAAGAAATCTCGCACCGTCACAGCGTACACAATTGAGTCCCTATGAGCGTGTGCGACGCTCGCCGCGATGGCCAACACCAGCACAAGCATCGCAGCGGTCGGGACTCGTGTCACCGCGATGCCCATCTTGCGCATCTTGCTCATCTCCGGCATCCTTCGACCTCATTCAGTTTTGCTCGTGCATGCAGCAGTATCATGTGGTACCATCGGGTACCACCCAAAAGACGGCGAGATTGGATTCTCGTACGACATACGGCGGAGGGAAGGAGGGCAGGAGGGAAGGAGGGAAGGAGGGAAGGAGGGAAGGAAGGAGGGGGCCGGCAGGCAAAGCCGGGTTACCCTGCGGTAGACAGGTAGGTGGGAAAACGGGCGCGCGCAGCTGTCCATTTGAATGTAATGATGGGCGGAAAAAAAGCCAAAGTCCATCTTTCTGGGGCCAGGACGGTCCATTTTTTTTATAATTATTTTTACCATTTTGATTTTCTGAGGAATGGCTGCATACGTGCAGGGAGAAGAGAGCCCGCGCAAGAGAATCACAATATACAAAAAGATCCTTTTACAAAAATTCGCCACAAATATCAATCACTCTCTCCTTACCTCCTTCCCTCGCTCGCTCGCTCGCTCAGGCCAATCAATCCAACCCGTGGCCGGGGCCCCGCCCTCCCCGCCCGGTTCGAGAACTCGCCAACTCTCTACTTTTGCTTGGTCAGAGAAATGCTCGACGAAGCAGACGAGGACGAAGACACGAGCGGGCGCCGCTTCGGTTGATGTGCTGCAGCCGCTACATTAAAGGAACGCTTGACAACTTGAGCAGGGAGCATGATTTGCGCAGCGAGGTTGTTGATCTTGGCGTCAGAGATGGACATTTCCACGATGCCATGACTGTCTGCGCGAGATTCGCCAATCTTGGCACGCGTTCGCGGATTGCGCGCCGCCTTGGACATGACGCCAAAAGCAATATCCTGGAGGGTCGCACGCGAGCTCTCTGCACTTGCCATGACCAGTGTATCGTCCTTGCTCGTCGAGAGGTCCAGATCAAGCTTGCTATTATGCAAACGCAACCAGGGATGTTCCAAAAGTTCTGCCGCAGTTGGTCGGGCCTCCGGATCCAGAGCAAGCATCAGGCTCAGAAAATTACGCAGCTCCGGCGAGGGCGTAATGGATCTTTGCATCTGTTCGAGCAGTGGCGAAAAATGCACAAGCTCCGTGGGTATCTCGACGGCCCGCCCCGATCCCCAACGCTCCAAGAGCTTCCAGTACACGGAAGATCCCTGCCCGGGCTCGGCGCCATTGACCTCCTCGCTGCTCATTCCAGACAACGAGGCGAGCGAGGCTTGCCGCGTCTTGCCGTCTGATCCGATTGTCTGCAGCTGTTGTGAAGCGACGGTCCTCTCCGATCCTTCCTCGATGAGATACATGGGAAAGTCGCCAAGCAATACGGTCAGGAGTGTGAGTCCCAGCGACCAGATGTCACTGGGAAAAGAGTACTTTTCGCCGCGGAGTCGCTCGGGCGACATGTACTTCATCGTGCCAGCAAAAGTATTGGCCATGCTGTCCTTCTCGAGCTGTTTCGATAAACCAAAGTCAGCAAGCTTGACCTGCGACCGGGAGTTGATCAGAACATTCGCGGGTTTGATGTCGAGGTGCACAAAGTTTTGTTCGTGCAAATACGCCAACGCGCGGAGCACGCTGCGCGAAATCAGCGCCAGCATCAGCTCGTCTACGACCCCTGTGCTCGAAGCGACGCCTCCCTGCGGCGCTGGAGGCGAACCTGTCGATACCATCGCTGTCGATGACGATGCCAAGAGATCTTGCTGGCGATGCTGGAGCGGCCCTGGTGGCGGCGGCGGCGATGGGGACATAGCATGGGCATGATGATTCATCATGTGCTTGACGCTCGAGGTGCCAGACCCATGCGTGGCGACCGTGTCGTTCGAGGACTGGCGTGACCGCAGACGATTGAAGCCACGCACAGCCTTGCGCGACGAGGCAAGAAGCGACCGGGAAAGCATATCCGCCTGATTGTTTGCCGCCTGCCGAGCAGCCTGCTTGAAGCGCGAGAGCAAATCCTGCAGACTACCGCCATCCATGAGCTCCATGACAAGGCAGACGCTCTGCGTGTCAGGGTCCATGTACGCCTCGTGCATCCACACAATGTACGGACACCGTTTATGTCCATCGTCGCCAAGCTTTGTGTAAAGTGCATTAAGCTCTCGCACGGCCTGGTGGCGGGAGCTTCTGTTCGTGAACCTAATCTCCTTCACTGCACACAAGTCAAAGGTTTCAAGGTGCAAAGCCGCAGATACTGTGCCCGACACACCCTTGCCCAGCTCCATGTAACGATACAGACTGTCCTTGACGCGTGTATCCGGCTCCTTGCCCTCCCCGTGCAGGCCTCCAGGGGTGATGCGAATGCCCTGCAAATCGATAGCTGTCTCGTTGATAAAGCGAAACGTCTTGGACTCGCTCGCAAGTCCGTTCAGAGCGCTATTTGACCCCGATTGAAATGCCTTTCCATCCTTGAATCCAGCGCCACTATCGAACTTGGAAGAATCCCCTTCTTGCGAACTTGCGCGCTGAAGGGCCGCCACATCCTCGGCGACAAACTTGAGCGACATGGGCTGCAGAGCAGGCAAGTTCAGCTCCAATCCCGACGAGGGAGACGCGATGGATGGAGATCCAAACTTGCTCGCAGACGAGTCGCCCTCTCCGCCTTCCTTGGTCGCGGCCAACGGCAGCTTTGAAGCGGCTTGCGTGGCATGCAAGATGGCCAGACCGCCGACAGAATGTAGTGTGCCAAGCCCATCGGGACCCATCCCAATTTGCTTGGGGATTAGCTCCACCTGCGGAATACCACGTCGCACCTCGCCGTTGGCTTTGAGTTGAACGTTTGCCAGAGCATTTCCATCGCCTTCGCCGTCGAGCTCAATCACGACCGCAGGCAAGTATCGCCGCTCGGCATAATCCCACACGCCAACGCTATCGCCCACATTGAACTTTGCCGCGCTCATCACTTCGGTACGAACGCAGCGTGAGCTGATCACGAGGTCAAGCTCCTTGATAATTTGCGCAAAAGGAGGACGCCCATTCGGATCCTCATCCCAGCAACGCCGCATTAAGTTCAAAAGCGCAACGTCCACCCCAGCCTTGTCATCGATCGGCGGGCGGTACCTATTGTATCTGACCTCGTAAAACAGTTTCGGGACCGTCCACGTTCTCGGATGCGGTTGGCGCTCGAACATGATTTGCCATAGCACGAGACCGTAGCTGTACACGTCGACCTTGTTGGTGATACCCTCATTGTCGCGAAGCAATTCTGGGGCCATGTAGGCGGGCGTGCCTTGGTGATGGACGGCTTCCACCTTGTCGTTGGAGTTTGTTACTTGAGCAATTCCCAGATCACAGATCTTGGCGTGGCCTGCGGTATCCAAGAGAACGTTTTCGCATTTGACGTCAAAGTGGATCATGTTGTTCTCGTGAATGTAGGCCATGCCCGCTGCAATTTGGCTCGCAACAACCAGCTTGCGCGCAACGTCAAAGTCCTTGAATGAAAGATTCATTGACTTGGGCGTGCGGAAGATGAGGTCCTGCAAACTGCAGGCGGCCAGTTCCATGACGACGAGGAAGCGCTGCCCGCCTGTGTCATTGCTCATATGACGTGTGCAGCCAAAGAGACGAATGACATTCGGGTGCCGGAGCCGACGGAGAATTTTCACCTCCGCAAGTACATCGTCTCTTTCGCCGGCGCCAACACCCACAAGAATGTCTTCCTCGCCGCTTCCGTCGTCGCAGAGACCGTCTTCTGGAACTTGCTGGGGCGTCAGCACCGTGGACGCCATGATGAGACCCGAGTTGCTCCCCGTGGCGCCGACGCCGGCGCCGCCAGTTGAGACTGCGGACGCCGAGTCCGGGGCAAAGGAACGATCAGATGCGATCGAGTTGGTGTAGGCGTCACTTTCATCGACAGAATGCCGCGCTGCGCCGTATGAGTTCGCCGCCATGGGCGTTGTCGCCCGGCTTGAAGAGTCCAGGTTGCTCGAGGTCGAGTTCGATCGCACAGTACTCGTGTTACTCAGATAGCGTGGAGGAAACGCCGTGCCCCGATGCCCAGTGCGTTGACGCGACCCACCGCCACTACTCGCTTCCCCGGCACTCGCCGTGGACTGACGGCTCAAACTGGCCCGACCACTGTGTGCCCCCCTGCTGGACCGTGGAAAGAACTCCTTGACAGCGACCTCTGACCCGCAGTACATGGCTTTGAAGATGCGTCCACTGCTTCCCATGCCAATAACGGGTCCCATGACGAGCTCGTCCATGTTGACGTCCAACTCCCCCATACCCGAGGAGTGCGTCCCTTCCGAAGAGGCATCCAGTGAGGATTGCGAGCGATTCTTGCCGCCTCGCGAATCTCGCGATGAGACAGCCCCATGTGAAGACCGTGACTCAAACGCCAACAGCTCGGGGTTTCCGTGCTCGTGCGCACTGCTACTGAACGATTTGGGCAGCGATTTCCCTCCCATGGAGGAATCCTTGCTGTACTCGTCTTCAATTGCCTCCTCGTCCTTGCTGAGAATACCGCACAATTTACGCAGACGTTTTTTGAAGCAACAGCCGAGAACGAGACCCAACAGAGCCGCACCGCCAAGACTGGTCCCAACGATGATTCCCAGGCTATTTTGTGCACCGATCACAGGCGCAATAGGTTGCAAGGTTGGCGGCGTTGTTGGTGTACTCAAACCTTGCAGGACTGTAATGTTCACAGGGCAATGGTACTCGTCGTCATTGTCCACGCTCTCCACGTCCCGATCACGGAGCTCAGACGCACCAGATACCGTGTAAGGAAGCTGAATTGCTGCGCTCGACCCGGACGACGAAGTCGTCGTCGTCGTCGTCGTCGTTTCCTCCTGCTGTTGCGTGACCCACGATGGAGACACGAGCATTGCAAAGCCGTCCGCCAAGGCATAGCGCTGCTCGATAAAGAGCGGAGAATTCGTGGCATTGCCAAAGAGAAAGAGAAGATAGGTGTCCAACGAGATGACAGAGCTTGCGGTGGGCGTACTTGTAGGCGCTGCGGAAACGGGTGGACTTGTTGGGGCCGCTGTCTGTGTCTCGGGAGTAGTCTCCGTCGGCTCAGGCGTTGGCGATGGTGATGTCGTGCTGTTCACATCAGCAGCGGGTGAAGAGGGCGCCAACGTGAACTCGTCTTGGAGGAATCGACGCCTGTTGTCAACATCGTTCGAAGCGTCTGAGGGCGCAAAAGATGCCGAAGGGCCCATTGTCGACGGAGCTATTGTTGGCGTCGGCGCGGCCGTCGTTGGCGCAGACGTGGGAGGAGGAGCAATCGTTGGGAATGCAGTGGGCTGAGGCGTAGAGTACCGCGTTTGCGTATCCGTGACGACGGGCATATCTACCTCACACAGAACCGTGGCTCCATACAAGGGGCTGCTCTGCGCAGGCGTAAAGGATGTACACGTGTCCACGAGAACCTTTGCATTGGGAATGAGCTGACTACCGTCAAAATCGTCCGACAAGTACGCGAGACGGGGTTCATCCAAGGACTGGCTATCGCTAAGCCCCATGGCCTCAACAATTATGGTCTCGTTGAAGACCATTTCCTGCATCAAACATCGGAGAGCCTGCACGGTATCGCTCACCTGCACATGTTCGCTTTGCAGCTTGCGGAAGGAGATTTCTCGCAGCCCCCCGCTTCGAACAAGGGGGCCGGACAGAACACGTCGTGTTCCGGCACCTGTCTCTTCATCTGACGTGGAGTTCGTTGCGTTTGTCATGTTTAATGGAGCGACCGAAGGCGCTGGCGTGGACTCTGTACTATTCCCCAGCTCAGTTTCCCCGGCAGTGGGCGCTACGGTGGCGTCCACGCCAGGGTCGCCGTCTACGATCTTGCTGCCGTTCGCGTTTGGCATTTCTTGAAAGGCCATGAGGAAATGAACATGGATTGCAGCATAGAGCGGGCGCGTGGGCGCTGGCGTCGGCGCAGACGTTGGATACTTTGTTGGGGCCAGCGTTGTTGGCGTGGCAGTGGGACCTGGTGTCGGCGATAGCGTAGGTACGACCGGCGCCAGTGTTGGCTGCAGCGTTGGAAAGGGTGTCGGTTGCGGGGTTGGTATGACCGATTCGGAGTAAGTTGTTGTGGTCGTGCACAGCCCACCTTTGACAAACTTGTTGTCGTCATCGATCTCTGTTGGGCACCAGCCCGTGATCTCCACTGACAAGGCATCAGATACCGCGGTCTTCATCGCGTTAATGTCATTCCTGGATTTGTATGGCAAGCACGCGTCATATAGACTGTACGTGTGCCCATTGAACTTTCCGTAGTCCGCGCATGCGACCGTGACTGAACTTTCGTCCAGATACATGTTGGCGATTTTCTTTTTCTCGCCCGATTTATATGGTATTCTTTGCGTCTTGTTCCACAGATCGCGTATACGAGATTCCTCGAACACAGTTTCATCCATGCTAGCCAGGGGTGGAACATAGGACGAGCTGTTGCAGTTGCAATAGAGCCATGCCGTTCGCGATGAAAGCGAGTCTGGGGCCACAGAGTTTCGATTATAAATCTGCGAAATGGCACACCAGCCGGTGTCCTTCTCAAGTGTGTTCCCACTTTCCACAAAGGGCGTATATTGCCCGTTTGTACTTGCACATTCGAGCGTCCCAAACGTCCGCTGAGAAACACACGTCTCTGTCAGCGAGTTATTTGTGCAATATCTCGAGTACAGCCAGCTTCCCTGGTAGCAGGTAATGACCTCTTTATTACCCTCGTCAAGGTCCTCGTAACTCGTACCCGTATAGTCCGGCTCGCACGAGATCGTGACTCCGTCTTTGGTCTTTGTCCATTTCGCATCGGCCGAAAGAAAGGCGCCGAGCGCGAGCGCAGCCACCATGACGGCCGCGCACGACGCCCGGGTCCACCCCATGGCCGTGCGCCGCCTGCGCTTGCGGATCCGCTCCTTCCGGGCGGTCTGCACGTCCTCCATCTGTTCCGGGTCGCCGCCGCGCATCTTTGCTCGCGGCCGAGGTCTGCTCGGCTCGACGACGCTTTGTCTGCCCGCGTGCCGCGAGAGGCCGACCTTGTCCACGCACGTACAGCTCTGTTCGACCAGAGGCTCGCCTCGGTGGAGGCCGGTCTCCGGGACACGCCCCAGCCTCCTCGGCGCGTGCTGGCCGGCCGGCCGGTCCTGCGCGGGGCCGAACCCACGCGCCGCGAGGACGGGCGGGCGGGCGGCCGGGAGGAGAGGGGCGCGAGGCGGGACGACGCGAGGCGAGGCGAGGCGAGGCGAGTCGCGGCGCCTCGCCGGGATGGGTCTGGCGCTCTCTTTCCCTGCTTGTCTGCTTATGTATATGTAAAAACACGAGCGCGATGACTGCCGCGCCTGCCTCTTGCGCGCGAGTGCCGGGCCCGCCGGCGCGTTGCGCGGCCGAGCGGGCGCGGCCGGGAGGGCGCGGCTGCGCACGCGCGCACGCGCGTCCGCTCGCTCGCGAGCGCGCGGGGCGAGCTGCCGCGCGCCGGATGGATTGGATCGAGCTCGCGTCCGAACTCGCGCCGGCTGGCTGCCCTGCCGCTGCTTTCCTCGCGCTGCACACGCGCGGGGCCGCGGCCGAGGGAGGGAGGGAGGGAGGGAGGGAGGGAGGGAGGGAGGGAGGGGCGCGCTGCCGCGGGCGGACGCCGCGCCGACTGCGGCTGCGCGGCGGGGCGCGAGCTGCCTGCCTGCCTCTGCCTGGCCGGCCTCGCCTTCTCGTTGTGCTGCCTCGTTTTGAATTCTCCTTTCCCTGCTTCTTTCTTTCTTTCTTTCTTTCCTTCTTTTCTGTCTTGTCTTTTCTTTTCCGTCTTTCTGTCTCTCTCGCGCCGTGTCCTATCGGCGCGCCGCAAGTGGGCTATGGCGAAGCGGCAAATCGGCCAAGCCGCCGCGCAAGTGGGTTATGCCGCCGCGCAACTCGCTATCCGCGCCGGCACCTGCCGCGCCGCCGCCACTTATCCAAGCTCCGCGCGCGCCGCTATTTGCCACTTGCGTGCAGCCATTCGCCACTTGCACGCCGCGCCCGCAAGTCCGCAAACGATTGAACCTCACTTGTGCGTTGCCCCCGAGCCCGAAACGCCCCTTCCTCGCGCCATTCTCCACTTGCATCGCGACCCGCACAGGGACCTATGCACGCGCGCAAGTGGACTATCGCCGGCGCAAGCCCGCAGCTCCCTTTGCGCATATGCCACTGGGGACGCCCCCCCCAACGGCGCCGCACGTGCTGGTCCCCCCCTCCACTGGCTCAAAGGGCCCGTCTTCTTCACCTCTACCACTGGCGTGGTCGGTGGCAGTGTTTATGGTGTGGCAAAAGTGAGTGCACGGCAGGGCGGAGCGGGTTCTTGAGGGGAAGTCCACTAGGGCAAAATGGTGATTTGGGTGAAAAGCGCGGGTCTTGCAAAGATAAAATGGCAAATTCCACGCAGAAACGCATGGGCGGAAAGTCGGACGATTTGCAGGTAACCGCTTGGACGCTCGTTCGCTCGCTCTCTGTCTGTGCATGTGAGCGAGACGCGCTACGGTGCGGACGCAAACACTATGCGACTTTCAATGACCGCTGCCAAAAGAAACGCATCAGCGATGGCCGCTGGCCGAACAAGTCACATCTGGCTGACTCTGAGTCGCGCCTCTCTAATAAAACGGCCAAATTTACATGCTCTCTAACCGCTCTCCTGCGGCCACCGCTCCTCGCCGCCGGTGCGGCCAACGAGGAAGTTCGCCACTGCCAACGCTGCTCTGGCTGGCTCTGATGCCGCTTTGTGCAGCGGCCGCGGTCAACTCGTCTCGGCAGCCAGCCGCAGCTGGCTGCAGCGCGCTTGCTTCAATGATGATGGTTTTCCTATTCTTCTCTCCATTCCATTTCTCGCGCGGACACACTCGTAGCGGCAGCGGCACGGTCAGCAGCAGCAATTCCGATGCGCGGTCTCGAATCCACCTGAACCCCTCCCGCGCTCCGACTCCAGCTCTTGGCGGCTGCGACGGGCGCGTGCGGTGCGGGCTCATCGCAGCTCGAACTCGCATCGAGCGCAAGTCGGGTTCGAATCAACGGCTATTATTGCCGCTGTGCGCTTTCCCACCGAGCCCAAGAATACGTGTCTGACCGCCTCGCAGACCCGCGCAAGAAGATCTGGGATGCCGCGCATCGCGCAGACCCAGCGCGGCCAGCCAGATGTAGATCGCGCGCGCCATCGGCATGTCGCGCAACGGGCGAGGTCCGCGCTTGCGGCGGCGGGCTCCACGCTCTGTGCCCTCGAGCAAAAGGGACCAAGCAGGGGGAGGGAAGGCGAGAAAGCAAGGCATGGGGGGGCGCGGAAAATCATCAGAGCAAGCGAGAGCAAGCCAGAAAAGCTAGCTGGCTAGCTAGCTAGCTAGCGAGGTGGCGTGGCAACCAGGCGACGGGCAAGACCGCGCGCTCTGGCGGCCGCGCACAAGTCGATCGGGGTCCTACGTTTCCGTCGGCCAGCGCCGCCGCGAACTTTGAGAAAGATACCACGCAGGCACGCGATGGCTTCGACTGAGGAGGCATCCGCGTCGGCAGCGACGCCGGAGCCAGCACCTGCGCCAGCGCCTGAGCTAGCGGCGGTACCGAAGCCGCCTTCGCTTCCACCGTTCAAAGTGCTCCTGCTCAAGGAGCCTGCAGAGCCATGCAAATATGCGACAACCCTTGCTCCGCGTAATGGCACCGTATCATACTGTCCAGTGCTCGCCTTTGAAAGGACTCCCGATGCTGCTCAGCGCGTAGTGGACGCCATACTCAAGGCCCAACCTGGCGACGCGAACCCGAGCCAGCTTGGAGTCGTCGTCACGAGCCCAAGAGCCGCGGAAGTCATCGCGGATGCTCTACGTTTGCTTGAAACAGCACTTTCCGTGGATGAGCGTCCAAATGTACCATCTTGGCTACGCTCCTTTCCAGTAGGTGAAGAAACAGCCTCGAGACTCGGAACATTTGCAAGCAAAAGCATGGGTAAAGCAGGGTCTGCAAAGGACCTTCTTCCCGAAATTCTTGCCTGGGTGGGAGAAGCCAAAGCGTCTCGCCGCGTCCTCTTTGTGAGCGGAAACCTACGCAGAGACACGATTCCACACGGGCTGCAAGAGGCCGGCATTTCTATGGAAGAAATTGTCGTCTACCGCACCATTCCAGACCCGTCTCCGGCACTTCCGGAGGAGTGGACAAGGTTGCAAGGGCCAACAATGAATGATTCACCTTCTGTTCCGAGGTTTGCCGTCTTTTTCAGTCCCAGCGGAGTCACTTGTATTGCGGGCGCATCGTCGGCGCAGTCGCTGGCTTCAGACGTGCGTCTCGTTGCCATTGGTAAGACTTCTGCGGCAAGTCTCGAATCCGACGGCGCAGCACTTTTGGCGCACGCTGCGCAGCCTCAAGTTATGACATGTCTTGCTCCCTCGCCATCAGGTCTTTTAGAGGTTATCCAGGCGGAAATTATGCGTGACACGAGCGGAGAGTAAGAACACCGACATTTTTCAACTCAAAGCACGCATTTTCGCACCACATACGTACAAAGATCACTACATGGGCAGATGGGTGCTTCTGCCGAGATCGCAAATAAAGTAATCTTCACAATCTTCTCACGTGCTTGCACGAAGACCTCCCAAGTAAATACGGATCGAGGTTGCAATCAATGGTGGTGCCGTCGTCAAGTATAGCCAAAAATGTATTTTCAGGATCTAACATCGATTGGACACAAGCATTGCGTCAACGAGACGGAGTGACTTGTTGTTAGTGCATGCCGTCACCCAAGGAAAACTCACGCGTAACGACATGTTTGTCAAAGACAACTGACGGCAGCAATCGCATGAAACGATGCAAAATGTATCCGGTGAGCCCCCAAATGACGCGATCCTTGGGAGCATTCTTCTCGCGAAAAACCGGCGGCGAGTAGTCCCTTACGACCCAGTTGTCCTGATCCAAAAGGGCACTCACGGGCACTGTAAAGGAATCGCGAACCTCGTCCGGGTTCGGGTCGAGCTTAAGCTCCTCAAAGGCCCCAAGATACCCGACGACTGGGGTGACGGCCACGCCCGTGATGGCTGCAAGTTCAGACCAGTCGCTTCGCAGAATCCCAAGCACGTTGACCACCCCCGGTGGAATGCCGACCTCTTCGTGCAGTTCTCGCAAGCCAGCGTCCACGACGCTGCGGTCCGAGTCATCAATCATGCCTCCCGGAAAGCAGACCTCGCCCTTGTGACGGTTGATCTTGTGCGAGCGCTGCGTAAAGAGCACAGAAGGAACGTTTCGGACGTGGCAAAGAGGAATGATGACGGAAGCCCGCTTGCGGGCGCGACTTGATATTTCTCGTGGCAAGCGATTAAGGCGTTTCCGCAGACGATTCAAAACGTCGGGGTGAAAGAGTCCGCCCTCACGAAAGTCCGGCAGGACGTACTTGCGAGCGTCGCGTAGCGCCGAAATTTCCTCGGGAGTTGGGTCTTCCACATCCCACTGGTCCATGCTTGTCTCTCTGTACATGGGACGACCCGCGGAGGGTGCCTGCAGGACCGCATAAGGTGACAAGAGGTCCCGCGCCAGCTTGAGGGCCTCCGGCTCAAGCTGTCCGGTCCCTGAGCACACCACCGAGGCGCACTCTGCAAGAATCTCTTCGCGGTCGCGCAAGGCACGAGCCAGCGCCGGTGCCGTGTAATGATTCACCAAGGCGTCGAGGTCGTCGCTCTTGCGACCAGAGACGAATGAACCTCGGAATCCCGAGTCCTCCTTTTTGTCGAGCCACGCAATGAGTCGTTCCACCATAACGTCCTCGAAGCTCTCCTTGACATCTTCCGGCTTTTCCTTTGCGTTTGCCAGGGCTTCGTCCACCTCTTCATCGCTGCCTCCATCATCATCGTCATCATGATGAATGACGTCAGCAGGATTCACTGTCAATGTTGCAGCGGATGCGGCCACCTTTGCAGCGGCCTCTTCTGACGATGTTTGCTTCTTGGGCGACTTGGTCAATATCCTGTTGTGGTCCGTTAGCTCCTCGGCGGTTTCCTCGTCGTCGTTGTCAAGGGTGGACGCCATGTGGAGCGACTCGGCGGGTAGCGGTGGTTCCGTCCTGGCGGGACGGGACTTGGTTCCCATCGAGCGTCGTGCTCCCCACGCTGATGCGCTCTGCTCGAGCAGACCCCCGGTCGCAACTCTCGCATCATGGCACCACAGTCCTTCCTCCGTCAGTCTCCTGCACGTCAGGCTTGCTCTTCTCGTCGCTGGCGTCGCCTTTCTCCTCAAGATTCGCGTCGTCGCCGTCGTTGACGCCGTTGCCATCGACGTCGTCGCCGAGGAGGTCGGCCTCGAGCATACCGGCCTCCTCAACGCCGAGACTATGCCGCGCGCAAGCCCTCGCGCTGCGTCGTGGCTCCGCGCCGCCATCATCCTCGCTCCGGATTGCGTCTCGTGAGCGTGCGTGCAGCAAGCAAGCAAGCAAGCAAGCAAGCAAGCAAAGAAAGTTAGCGTCGCGAGCGAGCGTCGCGAGCGGGGTCTGGTCGGGCGCAGTTGGTTTGGTTTCCTCGAGCCTGGTCGATGGTCCGGCGCCGCTCCTCCGCGCCTCGCCGCCGCAGGTGCGCACGCGGGCTGCACCTGCGCGCGGCTCGAGACAGACGTCCTCTCCCCTCCCCTCCCCTCCCGCCGCGCGTCCGCGCCGTCCTCGCCGCCGCCGCCGCCCGCGCTTTGGGTGCAGCGTCGCGAGGCCCTCGGAGTTGGAGTTTTGCGACGCGCGCATTGTGCCATAACAACATCATCAGCGCAGAACACCATCGTCCTCCCGCCCGCCACTCCGCCCGGGCTCCGCGGCCTCGGCCTCGCGCCGCGCACGCGCACGAGGGCGGCCGGGCGGCCGGCCGGCCGGCCGGCGTACGCGGGGCTCGCGTCGCCTGCCGGCCTGCCTCGCGCGCGAGCGAGCGGGATCAGATCGATGCCTTTGCCATGGCGGCTCGTATCCTTCCCATCCTAGCTCCGCTAACGCCTCGCGCCACGCGGCGCTCGCCGCCGCGCCGCGGCGGGCAGGCGCCCGCGTCCCCTGCGCTCTCGCAGCCGCGGCGGCCGCCCGCCCGCCTGCCTGCCTGCCTTGCGCGCACGGCCGCGACGCCGGCCGGGTACACGGGCCAGGTCCCAGGCGGCCTCGCCCGCCTCGCCGCGCCCGCCGCGCCCGCCGCCCGCTCCGGGCGGCGCGCCCGCCCCGCGCGGCCTGCCCGCGCGCCCGCCCCGCGCGCCCGCCCCGCGCGCGTCCGGCGCGGCGCGGCGCGAGCGACCGCGGCGAGGCTTGCTGCGCGCGGGTTCCTGGCGCGTACTCTGCGCGAGCGGAAACGACGCGCTCAACTCAAGACAGTCGAGCCCCGCGGCCGCCCGAGGCAGGGGACGCAAAGCGCCTCCGGCTCCGCGCGACGGGCAAAGACCTGCCTGCGCGTCTGGAGCTCGTCGCGGCTGTCGCTCGGCCAGAGCGAGAGCAGCGCAGCGCAGCGCGCGCACCTGGGCTCGGGATGATGGTCGCCGTGAACGTGCTGGCCGCGACGGACCTGCAGATGCCGCTGCTGGAGCCGGGCTCGCGAGCCGTGGCGACGCTCGCTCTGGGGGCTCTCACGACGGTCTTCGTCGGCACCGCGGCGTGGTGGAGCCTTGCGTGCGTCATGCTGCCCGTCGTGACGAAGGCGGGACGCAGAGCGCGCAGCTTGCAGCGGCTCTTGTTGCGCGGCTGCGTGTGGGCGCGGCACGTGGACCGCATCTCCATGGACGAGCTGCAGGAATTCGAGCACGAATTTCATGACCAGGACTTTAGCACGCGGCTGCAGCATCAGACAGAAGGCGAGCTCATTCAGGTGCTGCTCCTCTGCGCATTTCATGGTCTCGCGCGAACCTTGCTCGAGGTCAGCAAGCATCTTGACACACAGCGCACGCGTCCTCATTTCAACAATGCTCTCTTGATCGCTGCAAGCAATGGCCGGGAGCGCGTGGTGCGTACGCTCGTGCATCGTGGGCTTGCCGACATCAATGCGCACAGCTCGCACCACAACTCGGCGCTCATTCTAGCGGCGTCCAAAGGCCACGAGGCCGTCGTCAAACTCCTCATTGCACGAGAGCACCCCGTCACCGCTGCTGTTGACGTGAATCGAGCAAACTCATTTCGGATCACCGCGCTCGCCAGTGCCTGCGAGCTTGGACACAGCGACATTGTCGACGCCATATTGCGACGTCCAGATGTTGATCCAGCCGTCAACGCAAACCTTGCCGTGCAAAGTGCTGCTCGTCGCCGCCACGATCGCATTGTGCTTCGCCTGCTCGAATATTCGCCGAAAACCGTTCTGGCGCAACCTGGTCAACACATCAACGCGTTACCTCTACTACGTTACCTCCGATGCGCCGCCATTGAAAACACGCGACAGATCTTGCACATCATGACGGGCAGCCAGGGCCAGCGCGGACCCTGCACAGACATTGCTTCTCAAGCAGCCTCTCGAGATCAGCTCGATGCTTTGCCACAGAGTCTTCGCGCGCGCATTCTTGCCATGGCCTTTGGGCTTGGCATTATTTTGGTTGGGCCCAATCGCAACTCGCCATCTGCTCTCTTGGAGGCACTCGCGGAAGCAGACCGTCTACAGCCCAACATCGAATGCCTAGATTCCCATATTTGCTCCAACTCCTGAAAAGAGCCGACGCAGCGCGCATGCAGGGGAGCATTGCCAAGGTGGCACATCTGAGACTGTAAGATAAATATGTCTTGAAAAAGGTTGATCATTTTTTGTTCACGTGCTTGACGCAAGTATGTGCACGCACATTCAAAGATGGCCGATAAAGTCAATCAATGCGGCCGCTCGTAATCAAGAGCGCAAGCTCACAACCAGCGGGCAGGTCCACTTCCAATGGCTTCAATGACATGACCCAAGCCCGCTTTTGATGCAGGCTCGGTTGTCCATGGGAAACCAAGAATGGTCGCTTTTGCGCCATCAGGCGTCGTTCGCTCCACGAATGCGCTCTCAATCATTGATGCAGGTACATCTTGAGCCGTCTCCCAGGCTTGACCAGCATCCTTGACGCCCTGATCGCGAAGCCATTGCGCGGTGCGAGCTAGCGAAAGGCGTACGATGCGCGACGATGGGTCCTGGGAAGCCATTTGATCCAAACGCGCGGTAATGCCAGCAAAGGTTGCAAGATAGCCTGTCACATAGTCGAGCAGCTGTACTGGAAGGTGCGACACCGTTTCTCGCTGTCCGAGAGCCACGGAGTGTGCGTGTGCCAGGCCTGAAGCGCACTGCACGAGAGAATCAAAACCTCGCTTTCCAGCCCACGGTCCTTTGCGCGAGTACGCATCAATTTCGATGACAATTATCCCGGGATGTCGCGCCGCAATCGAAGCAGAGTCCAAGCCGTGCTTTGTGAGGCTTCCCCGCCGGTACGCGTTGAAAAATACGTCAGTAGTTTTGAGAAGCTCCTCAAGACTCTCGCGACCTTGCTTCGTCTCGAGGTCAATTTCGCATGTCTGCTTGCCAGGACCCGTAAGGATACTTAGCATAGGAATGTACGGACGGCCAGGCCCACTCACACGCATGACGGAGGCGCCGAGATCCGCCATGCTGCGTCCAGCAATGGGTCCTGCTAAAACCCTGGTCAGGTCGAGGCACCGAAGACCACTTGCGCTCGCAGCATGAGGGTCGCGTCGCTCCATCCATGCATCAAGGCGAGCTTGCGCTGCCTGTTCGATGTCTCGGTGCTTGCATGCCACGGTCTCAAACTCGATAAGCGGGAGCTCGGCGATCGCTGCCTGCTGCGGGTGCGCATCCCACTCTTCAGGGGTGCGTACGGCGGCTGCACATGCGCCTGCCTGATAAAGTCGATCCTCGAGGTCAAAAACGTCCATTTCGCGCGCCATGGCCGTTTCCACTTCCTCGCGCGTGACGCTGGCGCTCTCGTCAATGCCAAGAACCTCCAAAGCAAGCTTGCGATGATGAGGGAAATTGCAATGCAACTGAATGTGTCTGGCGTCGCCGGTACAGTACAGTCCGCTGATAGGGTCCCACGTCTTGATGGCTTCGCCGTTGATCTTCATGTAGCGCTCTTGACGGATGGCGGCACACGCAACTGTTGAATTGACGCAGATCTTTTGTGCCGGTTTCGTGCTCAGTTTTTCGGCTGCGAGAGCAAGGGCTGCAAGTGTGGCTGTCGCAACTCTTTCGGCATGGAAAGGCGTCCGGAGGAGACCATCAATACCGCCTTGGTCGACGCGAGGCGTCTCTATGTCTACCTTGGTCGCAAAGACGCTGCGCTCAAGGCCTGCGCAGGCCAAGATCTCCTCGAGAGCCGAGGCCGCGCCGCCAAGTGCACTTCGACGACCCTGATGCATCGTCACCCTCGTTTGCGAGCTTCTCTTGCTGCGTCCCTTCGTCCCTTCGTTTCGCGGTCTGCCGCCCGTGGTGTCCGCAAGGAGGCTTTCCCAGGCCGTGGCAATCTGATCTGCCAAGCTTGCAATCGATGTCGGCTGCAGTAATCTAATTTGCTGGAGCAAGGCTGGTTCTTGGTTCAACCCGATCGTCCAACCTAGGTGAGGTCACCATTTACGATGATTACATCTGGCAGAGTGCAATCTTATCGACCACGAGCGAGTCACAAGCCCTTGCCATGCATGCTTGACAGTGAGCGATGCGGTCAAGAAGGGGCGCACCGCCTTGCAGGGCGCATCACGGCAGGCCAATCTTTGGTGATGGAAAAGGTATGAGAGTCTTGATTGGTTTTGCTGTAAACTCGAAAGCCAATCTTTGGCAGCGCGGCGGCTGAGTGCAGCCAGGACCAGACGCTGATTGCGATTTGTTTCGATTTTGCTGATTCTAGTTTGAATGACAACATACGATCGGTCTTTGCAAGACCTCTCCAACCGGGGGGGGCGCTCTTCGATGTCGCCATTCAAGTTTTCGACTTGTCTCGGATGCAATTTTGGGCCAAAAGCGACGTGGACCATCGCTCACGATGCTCTCTCTCGTCCAGCCACCGCCAGCTGCAGCTGCAGCTGCAGACAGACGCGGATTCTGCATTGCGAGGAACTGGCTGACTGTGAAATTCAGAGGAGCAGAGCGAGCAGAGCAACTATCTCATCGCGGTGGTCGATGGCGGCAAAACAAATTCTCAAGGAAACTGGTGCGGCTCGGGCAAGGATGCTGCGCGCGGGGCTCCGCGCGAGCGGCGGGCGCGCGGCGGGACTGATGGCGGCCGCGGTGGTCGCCGGGTCTGGGACGCTGGCGCTGTGGCAGGGCCGCAGAGCAGACGCACAGCCCACGACGGTCGACGAGAAGGCGCGACAGGCAGAAGCGAACGCCATGTCGCGGTTTGCGAGTCGGACGCGGCTGAGGCGCGCCAACACCAACCTGACGAGCCTCGACAGCGTCATCCTCGGGTACGAGTACAGGCTCCGCGAGACAGCATCGCTGGAGAAGATCTTCAAGTACTTTAGCTCGGTGGTCCTCGACGGCGAGGAGTACATGACGCCCCTGGACCTGGTGCGGGCAATCAGTCCAGGCGTGCCACCGTCGCCGAACTCGAGGCCGATCAATATCCCCATGTTTGAAAAGGACAATGACAAGCTCGAGTTCACCAAGGACGAGATGCCGGACTTTTTCCGCTTTGGGGACGACGACTCGGGACTCATTTCGTATCCGCGTTTCCTTGTGATTGTGACGCTGCTTGCGCTTCCTGCGGCAGAGATTCCGGTGGCCTTTGGTATGTGCGCGGGCGAGGACTTTAAAAACGTGCAGCTCCGTGGCACGGGCCTCAACGTGCACAATTTTCATTTTATCATGGAACGCAACATCAAAATTCGTGGCCAAGGGTACACGACCAAACACGAACCGCCCAGCATCACACACTACCTTTTTGGTCCAGACTTGAAGCGGACGCTTACTTTTGAGGAGTTTAGGGACTTTCATCTCGAACTTCGTGACAATGTGCAGCACATGCAGTACTTTCTATTGAGCGACGGTCTCGACGGCGACGGCGAGGCGACCATGTCGCTCAAGGCATTCGCGCGTAGCGTGGCCGCGCTCGTCCCGTCGGACTATCGCTCCGAAATTGTTGAACGCGCCAATTCTGTTGCGTACACGAAAGTGCCGCGTGAGATTGCTGAGCAAGAAATTGCCGCGGGCCGTCTTCCGGATACGGTGGACCCTGACAACGTGGTGGGAAATCAGCTTCGCGTGAGTTTTGAACAGTTTGTGATTTGGCAAGAAGTCGTTCGCTCGTTGGTGCAAATGGAGGAGGCGGTGCGGCGCTACAGCTACGAGGATGGCCACTTTAGCCCGACCAATATCAACCGCGCTGCGCTCGCGGTCACGCGTGCCAAGCTCACAAAAGCACAGGCGTGGACGCTTTTCCACCTTTTTGACAAGGAAGGCACGAAAAAGTTGCACCATGATCAGTTCGTCAGGCTCTTGCTGCCGCACAGTATGTCGACCAACCCACGTTTTGCGGCCGAGGGCCTCGGTCTTTCGTCGCTTTTTGAATGTCTCAACAAGGAGTGCAGCAAGTGCGTTCGAAACTGGTACGAGGGCACGACAGACAGCGAGGAGCAGACCTGAGCCAAGGGATTATATGCTTGAATGGAGGGGAATAGATCTGGACAGAGAAACTGAGAAAAAGGTGATGCCGGCGAAGTCCGCAATGGAGCTCACCGGATGTGTTCGAGTACGGTCAAGTTGGATTTGTATTATCCACGACTCTACATTGCCTCCGAGGTCTGCTCGTTCGCTCTTCCTCCTTTTCAGTTATCTTCTTTTCCTTTGGTCGCATTCATGTACACTAGGAGGTTTCTCGTCGGCGTTGTTGCAGGCACTCTTGCTTTCATTTCATTTCATCCCTTTTTTTCCTCATAATAAGTAACAAACTATGAGCATTTCCTCTTTCACCTCTCCAAGCTTATGCCTTACAGTTAGCGCTGAGCAGATGCAGACAATAAATCACGCGTGGACAGACAGACGTGACAGACACACAGACAGACCATCAGTCACTACTACGCAGACATCTCTTGGCTTCATCCGTCCATCTGTCTACCAATCAATGTGGGTGTTTGCTTCGGAGGCGGGACCTTTGTCTCTTGCGTTGTTTACGAGCGTTGGTCCCGATTTATCAAGCATTGCAATCCAGCATAGTTTCTTGTTGGCCAAACGAGTCCCGAGCTTTTCACGTGTTACAGTCACGCGCATGCGCTATTTTTTTTTTCCCGCATGAGAAATTCGAGATTGTGCCTCTGCAGGCAGACGTTTTCGTGCGTGTGGGCGCCCATAGCGATGTTCGTCTGGTTTGACTGGTCTCGATCTTTCTCGTGAACGCAGCGCTCCATTCTATTTTTCTTCTTTCTTTGTTCGTTCTTTTCCCGTTCTGCAGCTGGTATGTGCCGTGGGTCGAATTTGTGTCCCGAGCCTTGGTTTCGTGGCCGTCATGTAAATTTCCCACCGTCTTCGAGAGCGCAAGCAAAAGAAAAAGGCACTTCGAGAATGGATGGAATGAATGGAATGAATGAATGGAATGGAATGGAATGGATGGGAAAATGGGCCGATGGAAAGAAAAATAAAGAAAAGAAAAGAAAAGAAAAGGTATAATTCAAAGGTTACGGTCTCTGCCTGCTTGCTTTCCTGCCTGCGAAAGGATAGGAAAGGAAAGGAGAAAATGGAAATGTATACATGATGGCGCCCTCGTTACGGCGGGGGCACTCTCTAACAGAGCGCTCACCTCGCCTTGGCGCGAATGAAATTCGTGAGGTTTGCAGCGCTTGAAACAAAAGACGCTCCCATAAGTGGTCAATTGTGCGCTCGTCAAGAGCGTGAGAGGGGTGGAGCGTCCCTGCGTTGCGTGCTTGATAAGAAGGGAGTATGTGGATGTGGACGGGTGGTGGCGGATCTAGGGGTAGCGGACGTTGAGAATGCCCTGGGAGACGTGGAAGACGAGACTGAAGAACTTGGCCTTGTTGTCGTCGCCCTCAAGGCAAAAGTCAAGTTTGTCGAAGAGCGTCTCCGCCACAACACTGAGAACGATCTCGGAGCTGAGCTTGTAGTCGCCTTGCGTGGCACGCATCTCCAACAGCGGCCACTGCGCGAGCACGCTCTCGAGGATGGCGTTCTCGAGCTCGCCTACGGTCTTTGCGCCGAAGACCGCGAGCACCTTCTTCGCGTATTGCTTGCCCACCAGCGTCTTGATGGCCCTGTTCTTCATCTTGGAGTGCGGTGCGACGCGTTTCTGCGTCCTCTTCCATTCGAGCACGAGGTCGAACAAGCGTGCCTCCCGCTTGTACTCGAGGTTGTAGTTGGCGAAGGGCCGCCTCCACTCGGCGTCGCCCTCGACGTTCTCAAACATGAAGACCTCTGCGCGCTCTGCGAAGCGCACGGGCATGGTGTCTCAGTTTCCCCCCTGTGTTCGGTGAAGCTGTTTTGCTTTGCTTTGCTTTGCAAGTTGTTTCTGCTTTGTGACACACAGTGTTGCCGGCTGGCGTGCGGGCTGGCTGGCTGGGCTGGCTGGGCTGGCTTGGCTGGCCGGCTGGCGTCCTCCTCTCGCGCTGCGACCGCCGCGTTCGTTGCCTGTCTGTCTGCTCTGGCCGGCTGTCTCCCGGTCAGGCCTGGCTGCCTGGCTGGCTGCCTGGCTGCCCGCCCGCCTGTTCCTGGCGCAAGCTGCTCGCCCGCTCCTGGCCCCCACCTGCCGATTTCGTGACTGTCTCGCGTCCCGGGACCTCCCTCGCGTCCTCGCGTCCAGCGGCCTGTCCTCCCCGTCGCCGGCGTCTCTCGTCTGCCTTCTCCTCGCGTCTCCCCTCGCGTCTCCCCTCGTCTCGCTCGCGTCGCTTCGCTTCTTTCGATCTGGGTTTGCTCTCCGCGTCCAGCGTCCAGATTCCAGCGTCCTCGTCCTCGTCCCCGCCCAGCGCGTCCGTTCTCTTCCCAGCTCTCCTGCCTGTGAGTGCCAGGCTTGTAATGCAATACCGGTTCTCTCTCTTCCGTTCTCGTTCTCCGTCTGCAGGCAGGTTCCCCCCTCTCAGGTCCGTTCTCTCCCGACCAACTCGACGCAGCTGCGAGCAGCCAGCGCGGCCTGCGCTCTCTTCCGCGCGGGGCGAGACAAGAGACGCGTTGCCCGCGCCTCCCTCGCGGCGCCCAGTTCTCGCCGCGCCGCGCCGCCGCGGGGTGGCCACCCCGCGGCGAGCACGGGGTGTAAAGTGGGCACGCGGCGCGGGCGCGGCGTGCCGCGGCGGCCCAGTGTCGAGCGACGGATGAGTGCGCATCTTCGGTCGCGCACATCGAGCGCCGGAAAGAAATGCGCGAGCGGCGAGAGGCCGAGAGCGCGGCGAGGACCTGAGGGCGAGGACCTGAGGGCCAGGGCCGGAGGGCCAGGGCCGGAGGGCGGGAGAGAGACGGCGGCGTCTTTCTTGCGAAGACAGACAGACAGACAGACAGACAGACTCCTGGGAGGCCGGCTGGCTCGGCGCTGGCAACTTGGCGAGGGAGACGGCCGTCTGTCTGTCTGTCTGTCTGTCTGTCTGGCTGGCTGGCTGGCTGGCTGGCTGTCTTTCTTTCGTCGTCAAGGCCCGCGGCAGGCAGGCCGAATGACGGACGGGCGCCGTGCGTGTGTGTGAGTGTCTCTGTGGCGGCGGGCTGCGCACGGCGGCGACAACGGTCGCCTCGCCCGGCTGGCTCGCCTCGCCGCCATTGCGTACGTACCTCGCCACACCTGCAGCTGGCTGTGGCTGCAGAGTAGTATGTGATAGACAGCACCGTGGGACCGGCTGTATGCTCAGCAGCAGCCGCTTCTGGCTGGCTGCTACGACACGATGCGCCATGCGTGCGATGGCCAGGCTTGGTGGGCGGGGTTCTTAGCAGCGTCTGCGACGGCGAGCGACTCGCAGCACCCTAACGAAGGCCCTGGCGGATCGCGGAGGCCGTGTACATACACGAGCCGCTGTGGCCTGTGGCCGCTGCCGACGCCGAGCACAAAGGAAGCAAGTCGCGCAGCGTCCCGTCCGAAGGTCAGCCAAGTCCCCGCGGACGGCCGTGTCGTGAATGGGACTCCAAGCGTGAGAGCTTGCGGCCTGGCTGGAGAGACCGAATCGCTGTAAAAATGGTCATCGCTCATTCAACTCGGCGACGGAAACGAAATGGTCAGTTAGCAGCCATCCAAGCGAGCCGGCTGGCTGGCTGGCATTGCTTCTTGGTGTGACTGGTGGATTAATTGCCGGATGGTTGGGAGACAATCATGATGCTTGCAATCGATCGCTGGAGCCGGCTACGGCTGTGATCATGGTGACATGTTGGGATGTTGGCAGCCAGCCAGCCAGCCAGCCAGCCAGCCAGCCAGCCAGCCAGCCAGCCAGCCAGAAAGGCAGAGAAGTCTCTCAATGACGCACCCTTACATTAGTCATTGCAGAAATATCTCCTCATGATGGATGAGTGGATGGGATAAAAAGAAAAAACCTACCTCGCTCACGGTGAACGATCCGAATCGGGTGGCTATGGTGGCTGCGAGCTGCGATGCGGTAAGCTAGGCTGGACTGGATCGAATGAAAATAGTCGGGCTGGTGTTTATCTTATCTAGTCTCGCGATTCTTTCTCTGTACTGACTCGTACGTATGACCAGATTTGCTGCCGTGTCGTGGCATTTTGGAAGCTCACGTGATCCGCGTCCATTCCAAGGTTTTCCTTTTGTCGACAGTTGAATCGATGTATCGAAGTAAAGATGCTCTGATGGCGCGGCTGGGTCATCAACGGTGTCATCGATCCTAACTTATCTTACGCTTCAACTTCACCGAAGCTTATTTGGACATTGAGGATGCGGAGACGCGACTGTCCGCCGAGATCCCCTTGGGAGACTTCATTCGCGGTCGAGTCGTCAAGGATGGGGAAGCCCTCATTCAGTACTACCCGGGCAATCTTCCCTTCATTCTCTTTTGTATCCACTCAGACAACGGCAAGTGGAAGCCTTGGATGAAAAATTGGGTCCCTGGCCTTCGGACCTGCCAAGGGAACAAAAAATCTGCAAAAGCTATGAGGTGTGGAAGCAGCTGCAGGCCATCCCAGATGCTACCTTTTCTGAAAAGTCGTGGAATCACCTGGGAGACCAGGCGAACAAGGGCATCAAGTCGAGCTTGACGCTGGAGCTTCCATTTGGTGACGGGTCTGGACCAGAGTGCAGAGCAGTCTTCGAGTACATTGGAAACAAGACAGGTTCCTACCCTCACATGATCTACACAAAGGTTCCCAAAGCGCTCATCGACTTCAATCGCCAACCGGCGTCCGAGTTTCTGGTACCGCAAGGCACACTGAGCAAAAAGGGCTTGACTGTGGTGAATCCAGAGCAATGGACGACCTACATGGATGCGATGACCTTTTTGCGCGAGGCCAAAAATGTCATCTACCGCAAATACGGAGGAGGGTGGGAGATCAACTTTCACACGCAAAGCCACTCACGGATGATCTCGGCAGGAGTAGGGAACAAAAACAAGCTTAAAACGCTTTTCAGTGACCCCACCCTGGTGCGAAGCGACCTCGAGAAGACTACCGCCAAGTCAGGCCACTTTTACACGTACAATTACGATGCTCACAACATCAGTTTCTACGATGGGGTTTACGGAAAGTACGCGCTTGTGGAAATCATGAATTCGAGGGGCGTTGGCGCAGCCCCTTCTCGCTCTTTCCAGTGGCCACAAGACGGCAACAAACCGAAATGCTACTGCGGAAACACAGCTATGGAGAGCCATTTTGCGCCCCTGACCGAAGAGGAAGCCAAGCTGAACAACCATGAGCTCGATCTCAAGACTTCAGCGGGCAGGCCTGATGAAGACTGGTATGTGGGGACCTGGAACAGTGCCATTGCCGAGCAGAACAACAAATTTGTTGACGAGTCGAACAACATGGACGACCTCGTGGAAATGTGGGGAGAGACCATCATCGACCTAAGCGTGGAGCTGTATGGGGTGGACGTCAACACCGACTACGACCGCCCCTACAGGAGCCTAATGAACACGTACAACAACGTCATTCCGGCAACGTACTGCACCGATGGCAAGATCAAATCACTCAAGCCGATTTGTGGTCTTTTTTTGGACTCTTTATGATTTTGTCGCGGAGTGCGAAGCCAACAGCAGCTGCAAATTCGTCGTCATGGCGACGTGGGGAACGTCGAAGAACAGAACCTGTGAACTCCATTCTACATGCGCCAAACGCAAGACAAGGCGTTTTTCAGCAGTCGTTGATGTCGAGGCATACCTGAGCGAGAGCTAGCCAGGCAGCCAGCGAAGCCGAATTGTGCCAAGTTAGACCCCATATGATTATACGAACCATGCAAGTTATGCGTCTGTCGCGGGGAGTCTGTCTACTAGTTGCACTCTTGTCTTCTGCGGGCGGTAGTGTGGCGAGTTTCTTTTTTCCCTTGCTTGCTTGCTTGCCAGAGAACTCTCCCTGAAGAGAATGCGCTAGAGTGGGAGAACTCGCCGGGCTCTTCTAACTTGCTTGCTCAGACAAGCTCTTCTCCAAACTGCCAATGGTGCAGCGCGAGGTTGTGGAACTGGTTTTTGCGGTTGAGCGGATTGACGAGCAACAGAATGGATTCTCGAAAAGTACTCTTGATGAAATCAGTCTGGTTGGAGATAGCGACAGCGACGAGGAGGGGAAAGAAAGCAAAGCGAAGGAGGACATTGTTGTCGAGGTGTCAAAGGGGTGCGCTGCAGCGAACACCGAAGGACCTGAAGAGATCGACACTGCTAAAGGACTCGAAGAAAAGCGCTCAGCATGGCATATCGTTGGAAATCTGAGCGTCGGGGATTTCGCGGGTGCCGCAATGACCATTGTAAGTCTGTGCGCAATTCTCCTGTGCATCGGATCCTCCTGAATCATAAGAGGCTCGCGCCTTCAGCGACCACCGTCACTCAGCATCGGGCAAGGCTTTTTTGGGCATGAAGACACGGTCAAACAGCTGCATTACGAACACTATGGTCTCTTGGATGTCCGACTCAGACTTGGGGCCAGCGATGATGATTTTGCCACTGGAAAATAAGTTTATCTTGATGTTTTTGTCCACCATCGTGTACGAACAGGATGGGAAGACCACCGGGTTGTAAGAGCAGAACTCCCTGTACGCGTTGCGAACTTCTCAATGTCTACCTCGTACATGTTGCTGATGTTGAGCTTACCGACAACGTTGGTCAACGTAATGTGCACGTACTCGACGCCCAGCAGCTTCTTCAAGTAGACGAGAACGTTGAGAGCCCCATAGTATGATGTGCAGCCCATGACTGTCGCGGTGCCGGTTGAAAACAAAATGACAGTCGCGTGCGGGTTACTCACTTTCATGGTGATGGCGCTAAACTTTTTGGGACTGTACTTGCCAACTTTGATCTTTTCAAAAAGGTGTGTGAGGAATTTGCGGGCGCGAATTCTCACGGAGATAACATGCTTGATTCGCTCGTAATCGATGCGAACTGGGTTCGTTTTCGTGCTCGGTGCAATGGATGTAGCATCTTGAGCATCAATAGTGTGCATTTCCCAAACCCACTCTCGGAAGAATGGGCTGTCGGCGCGCACTCACCGAAAGAACGATGCCCCTGCGAGCCAGAATGCGACCCAGAGCAGTAGCGTGTCAGAACATATATCTAAACACTGCTGACGTGAGAACGGTGCAAACCTCTTCGCGATTCGATAGCACGAAAGCTCCACTTGACAGGAAGGTTTGTACTCCTACACACCTCTAGGAGCATTCACGCTCGCAATCTGCTCAGCTCAATGGGCCTCTCATTCAACGAGGAAGATGCAACGAGTGCTACGTATTTTGCAGCCATCAGAAAGTGTGATGCGGAGTTTGGTAACCTGAGCGGTCCCACAAAAGATTTCGTAGCTCCAATCAAGCGCGAGATTCAACTTCTGGATGATTTCGAAGACCGTGACGAGCTCTCTCACCTGCAGGTGTTCATGCTTGTGTCTCTGGTGAAGCTGGGCTCTTCAAGTGAAACCGCCCGCAAGATTTGGCACTACTTCTTCACGGATAATATGGACTTTACACACATGGAGAGAGCGATTGCCAACGGATACCCATCATTGCTCAAGCTCTATGGCGAAATCATGCATCAGCGCAGCAAAGTCAAGTCGGGCGCTCACGTCAATCACAAACATACCGACAAGCACAACAGGACGTCCGCTCAACGAAACCACAAGGTCAGGCACCTCGGCGAGGTCTTTTACGTCCCTGATGAGGATGAGACAATCACACAAGTTGTCACAGATACTGAATCCACCCGCAGCGCTCCGTTAATGAACCGTTATAACGTCGCGAAAAGCACTAGCCAACGTGTGGAGGACGTTGACTTTGTTGATGGGGCGACATCCTCCCACGAAGAGTTCAGTGGCAAACGAATCGGTTACGATACGATCAAATCGTTCCCAACCTGGGCAGCGGCAGCGGGGAAGCGCAGAATGGACGATAAGAAGAAGAAGAAGAAGCAGAAGCAGAACAAGAAGAAGAAGGCGCCGTTCTTTGGTGGCCAAGCCGTGAACCTCAGCGAGACCTTCAATAAGCTTGATCCCTCCGAGGAGCTTGTCGACATCGAGGTTCTTGTGCTGCCCGAACAGCAAGGGCAGGACTTCTCGAAGCCAAGTGCCGAGGGAGACATCAGGGTTATTCCCTACAGCAACAAAAAAGGATGCACGAAGAGCTCAGGGCGAGGTGCGCGCGCGTTTGCAGATACCATCATAAACAGCTTCATCCACGGCAGACATTTCACTGATACCAGCACCGATCAATCCCAGGCCGGATCTTCAGAAGTCTTCATGGGTGACAGCGATAGCGAAACTGACAACGAAAACGATGACAAGGATAACAATGGGTCAAAGAATAGATGGCGTGGTCGACGATCCCGGGGATCGAAAATTGACACCGCAGCAGCTGTGCGAGGAAGCAGCTTCTTTCTTGGCACTGACGACGAGGAAGATGACGAGGATGAGAGTAAGAGTGAGGGCGATGCTGAGGGCGAGGTTCACGACTACGAGAATGAAGCCAGAAACTACGATCGCGAGAACGCAACGCAGAGAACTAATGAACCGTCCAACCTTTATCCGAGCTACGGTAGCTTTGGAGAAGCCAAGGAGTCCTCCGAACCAGTGTCGTATCTCTACGACGAAGATTTTACAGACGCGGTTGAGGACAACCCCAACGCGCAACCACGATCCAAATCCGTTGCTGCCAGGAGCGGCGGCGCTCAAGATATTGACAGCGCAACAGATGACCAGATTGAAGGAATGCTCGCACAGAAAACGTACAAACCACTTAGCCAGGAGGAAGAGGACGAAATTCTCCGCCGCGTCAACCAGATGCTCCTGGAGGATGATCGTGATGTAATCATTTGATATTTTTTTTGGGGGAAAGAATGTTTGGCCCTAGTAGATTCATTTCTTCAGACTCCTCCATTGCCCCGAATGACCACTCATTCTTGACAACAGATGCCTTCCCAAAACTTGTTCTACAATGGAGGGATATGAATGAAGAAGGAAGAAATCCATCCAGGACAGCATGAAGCTGGCAGCTCCAGAAAGAAGGTCAGTACATTGGTCTTCAAAAAGGGGTGCAACTTTTTTTGTGCAAAACATGGTAGTCAGAAAACTGGCGAACTGACGAGAATCCAGCTGAAGCTTCTTGAAGGTCGGTACATTGGCCTCCAAAAGGGGGTGCAACTTTTTGCGCAAAACATGGTAGTCAGAAAACTGGCGAACTGGCGAACTGGCGAGCAGCCTGTACATTGGCCTCCAAAAGGAAAACCAAAGGCAGTCAGAAAACTGGCGCACTGGCGAGGAGCATACACTTCCGGTACATGGAGCCGCGACCGTACGGAAGACGCCGCAGTTGTCAAATTTCTGCGCATCCCCGAGTGAAATCAGTGCCCAAAACGCACTTCAGACATGAGCGGGGTCGCATTGCATGGCGCGCGGTCTGTGCCAGCCAGCCCGCCGTGCGCCACAGCACGCCTCGCCCCGCCTCGCCGCGCAGAGTGACGAGAGGGAGGCTCCCTGGACGCCTGTTGGATACGTGCGTTTCTAGCACTCGACTCGACTTGACGTCGCTTGACGAACAGATAGATGATCATCGTCTTGCGGAGACGCCGCCGCGCAGGCGGGTAGGCAGCCCCGATGCGCGTGCTTGGTGGACGGTGTCGCAAGCTTGCGGTGCCCAAAGGGGCGCGCTCATCGCATTGCTCGGCGCGGAGTCTCGCCGCTGCCAGTGGGAGCAGCTTGAAAATCGAGCCAGCGAAGGTGCGTGCGGGTGCTGGTGGCGCGAGCAACGAGAGGCGAGGCGCGGGGAGGCCAGGACGCGGCTGTATCGATGGAGATGCGCATTCCGAGATGACCGCCTCGCGCTGCCCGGCGACTTGAGTTTTTCAAGCCCGTAGTCATGCTGTCTGCAACTTTATACGTTGTGAAAGTCGATGTTTGAGTCGATGAAGGCGGCCAAGCAGGGTTCAGGTCAATGAGTCGATGCGGCCACGACCGCTCGCTTTACAGTTATGGTGTCAAACGCGTAGCGAGCGAAAGGACAACGCAAAGCGAGAAAACATGGCAAGGAGGACCGCCGTCATGTGCTGGGTCATGCATACTGTGCCCTTTGAGGCGTGCGTGCTGGGCCAATGCCACATCGTCAAGCCTGTTGTCGCCTGCAATGTTACGTACTCTGCCTTTTTTGGCATATTTGAGACAAATCAGTAGCGCCAAGACGAAGTAGTTTTTTTGCAAAAGGTGTGTAGCAGACGAGCGCCAGCCTCGGTGTCGAATCTGGGAAACTGTTCAGGCCAGCGCCGAAGTGTCATTGAGCCATATCACGCTTACGGGTACGATTAGGCAAGGACACTTTTTGTTGCAGTTGCTGTTGATGCGATGGAATGAGAGGCAGAGCCGCGGTAAGGACGGCATTCGAAGCTGGCCGTGGCTAGATAGGTCAAGTTCAGTCGGGAATTCGAGGCGCTCAGAGCGAATTCAAGGCGCTCAGAGCAAGTCGTATCCAGATTTGTATTTTGAGTCATGATGCCGCAGAAATTCTTGCGCGGCTCTTTCATGCCAGCCAAAACTTCTTTGAGGCCCTATTCTCGGCCTAAAAGAAGTCGAGAATAGGGCCTCAAAGAAGTTTGAGAATGGGGGCCTAAAAGAAGTTTTGGCTGGCATGAAAGTGACGAAGCATACTTGACGATGGCCACTCGAAAAGTCGGCAGACGGAGGATTGAGTTGCTACTGTTGTCAACTTTTCTCATGGCTAGGTAAGAGATTTGTGACGCCACCGCCGCATCTCCCGTAACCCATACCCGCTGCGTCGTGTGCAACAAAAAAGACCAAGAGAGTAAAAAAGTAAAGCAAAAGTTTATAAGCGAGATATTAAAACTGCGTTGCAGTAAGTGATCACAAGCAGTTAATGTCGGTCGCCCACCCACGCAGGCATGGCACACGGTAGTGCAAAGACGCAAGCCGCACCGCACAATTAGGTCCTAGGTTCTATTCCTTGGACATGCAAGATGTGTACCATCCCGCTTTCGTCGCCAATAACGTAAACACTTCCTTGACGAGCAGTGCCATTGATTGCGTGGTCCGTCGTGAAGCCTATACCTCCGCTGAGCTTCACATGCGTTCTGTTCTCGGTATTCACCAACATCTTTGTTCCAGGTGTGATCGATGCCTCCGCTTCATCCGCGTCGAGTGCTTCGCCCGTTCGAGTGTTCCAGTATCGAGTCTCATTACTTGACTGTGATACGATGGTGTCGCCCTGTATCGCCACGCTGTCGACTTCACCAGAGTGCCCCTTCAACACGTGCTGCTCCTCGCCTGACGTAGCGTTCCAGATGCGCACCGTGTTGTCATCGGACCCACTGACGATGGTGTCGCCCTGTATCGCCACGCTCCTGACGTAACTCGAGTGCCCCTTCAACACGTGCTGCTCCTCGCCCGACGTAGCGTTCCAGATGCGCACCGTATTGTCCGTCGAGAAGTACCCACCGGACCCACTGACGATGGTGTCGCCCTGTATCGCCACGCTGTTGACTTCACCAGAGTGCCCCTTCAACACGTGCTGCTCCTCGCCTGACGTAGCGTTCCAGATGCGCACCGTCTTGTCATTGGACCCACTGACGATGGTGTCGCCCTGTATCGCCACGCTGTTGACTTCACCAGAGTGCCCCTTCAACACGTGCTGCTCTTCGCCCGACGTAGCGTTCCAGATGCGCACCGTGTTGTCCGTCGAGAAAAACCCACCGGACCCACTGACGATGGTGTCGCCCTGTATCGCCACGCTGTTGACTTCACTAGAGTGCCCCTTCAACACGTGCTGCTCCTCGCCCGACGTAGCGTTCCAGATGCGCACCGTGTTGTCCGAGGACCCACTGACGATGGTGTCGCCCTGTATCGCCACGCTCCTGACCCACCAAGAGTGCCCCTTCAACACGTGCTGCTCCTCGCCCGACGTAGCGTTCCAGATGCGCACCGTCTTGTCCGAGGACCCACTGACGATGGTGTCGCCCTGTATCGCCACGCTCAAGACCGTTCCACTGTAGACCATGCCAGAGTGCCCCTTCAACACGTGCTGCTCCTCGCCCGACGTAGCGTTCCAGATGCGCACCGTCTTGTCATCGGACCCACTGACGATGGTGTCGCCCTGTATCGCCACGCTCCTGACCCAACCAGAGTGCCCCTTCAACACGTGCAGCAAGGGGTCGCGGGGATGAGCAAGGGTGACGCGAGTAGGCTCCAGCCATGGCTGATCAGGTGTTTGCAGACTACGTGCCAAGGGATCTTTCGACTCGTGGCCAAGACGCGCAAGAACCTGCGACGCAAGTTCGTTGGGATCGTAGCTGAGGGCATGCACTGCTTTGCTCAGGAAGCGAGGCGTATCACTTTCGGGCGCAAAGTAGATGTCGAGTTCGACGCAGTCGCGGATGAGGTTTCCGATTGTGGCGCGCCTTTGTGCCTCATCGTCACCGACAGAGATGGCGCTCTGTACCCATGCAAAGTCATTCAGGAGCTCGAAAGCCTCAGCGTGCCTGCCGCTCTTGACGAGGTGAAAGACGGCGTGACGGAGCGAGAAAACGTCGTCCCGCGAGCTGCTGCAGTAGTCGGCCAATTGTTTATGCCCGTCTTTTTTCTTCACGAAGAGCTTTTTTCCGCTCTGCTTCTTATCTGAGAGCCAATCTGCCATGCGCTTATGAATGAGTGCCACTCGACCATCGCCGCCTCGATATAAGAGATTGCTCGCGTCGTCGACAATATCATCCATATCATCTTGCTCTAATTGCAGAATTGCGCTTAGTTGCTCGACACTCAGCGGTTCACGAGCAGCTACGATTGGCGCCAAAAGCATCTTGTACGTTTTCTCCCCGCCAACTTTTTCTTGCAGGCGCTCAAAGTACTCTTTGAACATGCCGCCAAGCCCGTTGGGAATGGCGTCTTTGTGAGAGATGTCCTCCAAGGTCAGCAGTCCACCTTGTTTCTCCTCGTGCATCCGGTTCAGGGTCTCGGGAAGGAAGCTCGCCCAGAGAAAGAGACCTTCGGATCGCTCGGAAAGAATTTTGGCGCAGGAAGCAACGTCCTTTTGCTCCACGATATCTTTCATGTCGCACAGCAAATGCTCGATGTGTTTTTCGATGTCGCGAAAGTTCTCTTCGTCCTTGAGCTCCAGCACTTTAAAATCAAGGCTATTGTTGGTGATGCCGCGTTGAATCTCGCCTTCGGGACGTGTGCTCACAACCAAGCTGAGCCATGAGGGCATCACATCCTTCCACGTACGGATGACCTTTGTCAAGACATCGTCGCTTTTGCTGCACTCGTCGAGAGCGTCGAGCACGACCACTTGTCGCATCTGATCTGAGCCGAGATTGTTCAAAGGGTCGACGAGAATGGTCTGAAAAACATCGGCCAGAGGCTTGTCGCGGATACCGCCAAAGCTCACGGAGTCAAGCACATCGGCAAAACCAGGCACGCTCAGGCAGAGCTGCCATGCAATGCTCACAAGAGCCTCTTTTGGCGCAGCGGTCGTGACTTGATCATGTCGAAAGAAATGATACGCCGCAACAAAAATAGGCTGGCGCTCTTTTTGGCTACGACGCCACAGGCTACGTACACGTGACGACTTTCGGCGCGGCTCGGCGCGTTCATCAGCTTTGCTCTTTTCGACATCTTTGTCAGTTTTCAGAGCGCCTCCGCGGTGGCAAAGCTCGGCCATGATAACGCTTTTGCCGACGCCGCCGTCGCCCACAAGGATGAAGACGGCACTCTTGTTGTCGCTGTACCACTTGCAGAGCTCGTCGACGATCCAGCTCCGCGTGCCGAGGGTAAAGTTTTCCGCCTTGCCCTTGGCCCATGCCTCTGAGCTGCACGGGTTCAGGCGAGGATAGATGTCGCGCATCAGAGGGGTGAGGTCCGATGAAGCCTCGGGGGTCGCGATGCGCATGCGAATGGCATTGGCGAGGCGTTCGATCGCCTTGTCCGAGAAACTGCCATTCGAACATTCGGAAAGATCCACCGGTGCTTGCCTTGTGAGCGCGAGCTGAAATCGCCCAGTCCACCCAGTTGCGGGCTTGGTCATGTCCTCTTCCAGCGCGGCGACTACGATGCGGTCAAAGCGTTTGTTGCCAGCGTGTTGGAATTCCTTGAGACAGTTGTCTGATCGATCACCATCATTAATTTTCTTCATATACCTTTTGGTTGCGAGAATGAGTGAAACCTTTGATCTCTCGATGCCACGTGACATGCTCTCATCAATGCTTCCTCGCATCTGCTTCTCATCAAGCCAAACCTTCAATTTGTGCTTCCTTTCGAGCTTCTTCGCAATCTTTTTGACTACATCGTGAATCTCTCCGTTTTCGCCCCATTCGTGAGACATAAAGACGTCGAAGGTTTCAAGCTGCTCGCCCAGGGATTTGGCTCGAATCTGGCGGACGAAGGATGACAAGTCGGCCTTTTCCGGAGCCCTGTAGTCGAAGTAAAGCTCGTTGGCCATGTACCAGCTAATTGCACCGCGCCAGGATTTTTGCCAACGCATCGTTTCGTCCACGACAACCGGGACGAGGTCATTTGGCAGCTCGTCAGCCACGGCCTTAATTAGTGCCTCGTTCTCTTGAAGTGCAGCGCTCACCAGAACGGCGGCAACAACTTTTGCGACCTTGGCTTGCTTAAGTGCCTCAGCAGCTTCGCTCGCGGTGCACACGGGCACGCTGAGGTGGGGCTGAATCGCGTCAACCAGCTGCTCGGCCACGGTCTCGTCAGCGGGATCGTGTACGACGAGGACGGCGACGTCGGCAAGCACCTCAGGGGGACTGCGAAGCGCCTCCGCCTGCTCAGACGCGGCAGTATGGAGCACTGCCTCCGCCTGCGCGGCTTCGTTCACCTTGCGCTCGCCGGTAGATCCTTTATTGCCTTGCCCGCTGCCGAAGAGGGCGAAGATGCTTTTTCTCAATCTTTCCATGGTGCAAGTAGCCTCACCGTCCTTTGATTCGACCGCGCGCCCCTTCTCGCGCGCGGTTGCCCCCGCCCGAGCGCCGTTCCCCTCGGCCCCGCGGCTGCGTGTCCTCGCTCTCCGCCCTCGTGCGGCGAATTGGTTCTGCTGCTCGCGCTCTGCCCCTACCGCCCTCGGCGGCTGGAGCGAGGGGATAAAAGTTCCAGAATACTCCCTTGGGCCTACCATGTACAAAGGTCCGAATGTGGTTCTGCTGGAGGGAGTAAAACAAGAATTGTATGCTGCGCGTGCTGCGCATTTTTTCCGAAGCCCTTCTTCTCTCCATACAAATTCGGGTGGGTGTGTGCGCGTGCACATCGCACTGCCAGTGCTAATGGCTGGCGGCCGTTCTCCGGCGTGTCCAGCGTGCACACGTCGCCCGAGCCCGTCCGTCCGCAGCCTTTCCCCCTCACCGCATCTGCGAGCGGTGGTGGGGGCTTGAAGGAAGGGAAAGCATGCGGCCTGGAAGGGGAAGGGGGAAAGGGGGATGACAGGAGCGATAAGGAAGTGACAGTGTAAATCGAAGTAAACGATGAAAGTGTGTGCGGCTGTCGCGCCTGGCTGTTGGCGCAGCAGGCTGCTGAGAGTGAGTCGCCAAACGAGCCTGCCGCGCCAACTCGTTGCGCGGACCGACCGAGCCTGGCAGCTCTTTCACGAGATTTATGTACTGGCTGATGCGACAGAGTGCCTATCAGCCAATCAGCCGACAGATGACGACTCTGCAAACAATGAAAGAAAGAAACAACCATACAAACAAACGGTCTATCGGAAACGGACGCGCGCCCACCAGTGGCAGCAGCTGGCCTTTTTAAGCCCTCCCCAGGCCAGATTCTTCTCTTTATGATCTCGGTAAAAAGCGTCGACCAACTCGCGCGAAGCAGCCAGTCCAGCTGTGGAAGCAGGCCAACGACAACTCGCCGAGCAATTTTCCAGCGCACGGCCTGCTCTGTCCATCAGCCAGGCGTTGTGCGGAAGAAATGAGGGCGCGAAAGCGTCCCGCTCGGCGAGCCAGATCAATCAGCATCGGTCGATCGAAGGCGCGCGTCAAGTTGTCGGAAGGATGGAAAGCAAGAAGGGGAAGGGGGGTCAGCAGGCAGACAGGAGCTCTGCACGCGCGCGCAAAGTAAAGCGAAGCGTTCCATCTCCACTGACGACGTAGCGATGACAAGAGCGCTGCTCCGAGGTCCATTGAAGATGGCACGCTCGACACAAGGTCTACAACTTTCTTTTAGAGTTTAGAGTCGTGTCATTTGATAGTTTTCGAGGATTTTAGTCTAGCTCAAATTTCAAAGGTCTCAATCTCGATGTCAGCAGTGCTGGATCTCGATGGCGAACTTGCATTGATAAATGTCGTGCGGGGTGTCGTGAGCCTACCCGGTGTGTGGCAGTGACCAAACACATGCAACGTCGGCTGCACACGTTCCACATTTGTTTGAGCTACACTGGGCATCCGATGTGCCTTCCATCGAGGGCAAGATCTAGAATTCGAAATGTTAGCAAGTGCGTAGCAAGCACGTCCGTATCAGTTGGGATGCTTTCCCAGATGCCTCGAGCGTCCCCTTGTGATCGGAGGGAAACGCCCAAAGACTCGGTAGGTGGTGCACCTGCACGTACGGCGAGCCATAAAACTTAACGTTGTAATTCTTCGCAGTGAAATCGACCCGTTCGTCGTTCATAAAGTGCAAAACATCATTCGGGAACCCATTGCAGATCAACGAACCGAGACCGCTGAAAGAGCTGAAAGCGTAGTCTGGTCTGGTGCAAAGCATCTTATTGATCTTGACGAATCCGCATCGTCCAGGCATACTACATGCAATCATCTTCACTTCGCTAAGATAGGCTGGTTCTTTCGAAGGCCCGTTCTTGAGAATGGTTCGGATTTTGTGTCTGATAAATTCTGCAACGTCCTGATTCCCAACTCGGCACACGGTCAACAACGAGGTCGTCTTCGGCGCAATGGACAAACGATTGTGGGCTCAGCGGACGATAGCGTCATTCACCACATCTTTTTGCGGAAAGGCCATGCAGCTGCCGGGACGTTCATTCGTCTCCTGCAAAAGGCAGTGACTGCTTTCCTCGACATTGTCAGTGGGCAATTTCGGACTACATTGTCGACACGCACGAACCAATCGAATTTGATGCTCTTGACGACTACCTGTGGTCCGATCTTCTCCAGCGAAAGGGCAAGTGGACCGAGAAAGATGAAGCGGTTTTGAGCGACGCCCTCTTGGACCTCATCAAGCTTGTCCCGCCTCACCACCACCACGATGACGACAACCGACTCTTGGACATGCTTTAGAGCGGCTCGAAGGGCAGCATACCAAACTACAATCAAATCACGCGCGTGGTGGGGCAGCAGATCGAAGAAGGCGGCCGGGTGTCATCGCCTTTTACTCACGGGTCGCGAACATTGCCTCACTTTGCGCAACACGACCGCTCTACCGGGGCAAAGGGGCTTGTCAGAAACTCATTCATCAAGGGGCTTGCTCCCCATGAGATGTTCTTCCACGCCATGGGAGGACGCACCGGGGTCCTTGACACCGCGTGCAAAACCTCCGTCACAGACGCATAGTACAGGAGACTCGTCAAGTCTCTCGAACCGCTAGTCGTCAAAGACATGGGGCGCGGAGAAATGGCTGTCGTAAATTCCACCTCCGGCCAAGTCGTGCAAATGCACAATGGCGAGGATTATTTTGACGGCACCTTCCTCAAGAAGCGAGAGCTCAAGCGTACCACGAGAGACGACGTAGAAGAGCATCTCAGCTAATGATAATAAGAAAACCAAATGATGTTTTAAAAAGTAGAGAGCTACTGACCAGGCCTAGATCCGTGGACGAGGGCCCGCCTTCTTCACGATTCCTGTAAAGGTGGCGACAATGCGCTCGTCAACATGCAGCTCCCCCGTGAGAAATAGCAAAAATTTGGTGCTGGACGTGACCTTGCCCCGAGCCTCGACCCACTCGCCAAGACGCACGGGCGCCACAAAGTTCATGTTAAGATTCGACGTCCAGCCTTTATTGGGCTGCAAATCATCTTCTCCGATCGTAAAGAGCGCGGCATCTGCAAGTGTTGTCAAACAGCCCCCGTGCATCACATGGCCACCATTGAGGTTCTTTTTTGTACAATACATGCCGCACGTTTTTCTGGTCTTGTTACTCCAGAGCGGACCGGCATTTTCCTCGAAATTGTGAATTACAAGCTTTCCATTTTCATCGTGGCCATCATCTGTGTGTTTGAAAATTTATCATGAATTACGTCTCCAAGGCGTGGTGAGTCTCGACTTGTCAGAACTGAGATGTTCGTTCACCCTCCCTCCCTTCCTTTCACTCTCGCCTCGAGCACCAGCGACCCAGCGTCTCCGCATGTCTAATACGCGAAGGAAGGAAAAATAGGCTAGGCTCACTCAGCAGCGTCTTCACCACCGCGGCAGCATCGCCAACTTACCCCACGACGAGTATCCGCTCGGCGGCGCCCGAGCGCTTTCGGCGTCGACGATGGTCATGTCGCTCCGCTCGCTAGCTCCTTCTCTCCCTGGGCCTTATGTTCGTGGTACGCGTTGCGGGTTTGCTTGAGACGATGATCGGCCCAAGACTTCAAGAGGACGGACTTTTAAGTTCGCGGTACGCGTTGCGGATTTGCTCGAGACGATGATCGGCCCAAAACTACAAGAGGACGGACTTTCACGCACCTCGTTACGATGCGCCATTCTCTTGCGGCCAGCAGCAGCAGCAGCAGCAGCAGCACGAGCCACTCTTCGATGCGCCAGGACGTGTCGGCGACAAATCCAATCTGTGTCTGCGACAAATCTGTGTCGGCGATAACCCCGACGAGCCAGGTCCTCGTCCTCGTCCTGGGACTCTTTGATGGCGCCGGGTCGAGCTCGCCCGCGCCCTCTGGAGGCGTAACGGAGCGAAGTGAAGTGAAGAGTGATGAAGAGGACGATGGCGGGCGCGTGCAGTGCTTGGCCCAGGCGAGCAAAGCAGGTCTCTATCGGCCGGTCCCTGGCGGCGGCGCAGCGACGCGCGGCGCCCGGCCGCCATGGCGCAGGGGCCGCACGGCCCGCGGAGGCGGCGCAGCGACGCCGGCGCGCACGCGCAGACCGCGCTGCCGGACGACGTGTGCGCCTGGGAAGACCTCGACGGCGCGCGGCTCCTGCGAGGACTTGGGGCGCGACTTGAGATGGGCCTCGAGCAGACGCGCTGGGGCGACCGTACGCTGCTATGGCTGCATGAGGAACCGGGCGCGGAGGAGCACGAATCGGCATCCTCGCCCTCGTCCATGGCCTCCGTCTCCTCATCCGCAGCGTCGACGATGAGTACGCGGAATACAAAGCACGTGACGAGCGCGTGGACCCAAGCTGCCATTCAGGAAGCGCACGCCTCGAACCCGCATCATTTCGTCCTCCTCGGCCAAGACCAGACATGGACGGCGCAACGTCGGAATGCCCTCATGGACCAGGTTTTTCAACGCTGCATGCAATCCGGCGAGGAAACCAGCCGTCGCGTGCGGCGTCTGCGTCGGAACCTTGCGCTGGTTGACACGCTGCTTGACAGCCTCTGCCTACCGGACAGCGCACCTCCGCTAGCGCAACGAGTGCGTTTTCATGTCGCCGACGGGGTGCTCGTCCATGCCGTAATCGACGTTCCGCTTCTCGACCTTTCGCGCATGTGGGAGTTTGACATTTTCCTGCAGCTTGCGGGAACGGAACGCATTTCGCATCAGTACCCGCGCTGCGTGGCCTCTTCAGCGCGCCGCGTCGCCTTGGAATCTCACGACCCTATGGCCGTCGAGCAGCGCTTTGCGGCTACCATGGACATTCTCCAAGGCTTTGGTATTTCCAGTGACGAAGTCACAAGTCTTCTGCGCATTCTGCGAGCCGTGCTAGAAATTGGACACGCTCAGGTCCCTGACGCAGGAGATGACGCCCGTCTTGAGACTGCAAGCAAGCTTCTTGGCATGCCCGCACGAATTGATTTCTTTGCCATGCGCGGCGAGTCCGTGAGCGGAGCAAGCGATGGCTCGGGGTCAAGATCTAATGCTGGCCAACACGCTGTGCGTGCGAGGGACGCGCTTGCAGAGACAATCTTCGACGCCGCATTTCAATGGATTTTTGCGCGTGTCAATCGAGCACTCGTGAAAGACCTCGGCGCGCAGAAAAATGTTGACCACGTGAGCAACATCAGCATTGTGCAGTTTCCGCCTCTTGTCACATCGGAAGGTCCCATTCGTCTTGAGGGGGAGCTTTTGCGGAATGCTGCATGCGAATCACTTCACCTTGTGGCTGCCAAGGTTATCCGTGAGGCGGAAGCTAGCTCGCAGTCACGCTTACGAGATGCTACAGATGAGGACTTGGCACGGGCCGAGGACGTCGTTGGAGTCATGGACTCCTTTGTAAATGAACTTGCAAGCACTCGCGGTTTTTCAGCAATGCATCATGAACGCAAAACAGCGTCCGTAAACCATTTCACTGGCGCCATTTCATACGACCTGAAGGCTCTTCGTTCTGCGGAGGCCGACGACAATATTGAGGACATCATGCTCGAGACCACCAACTTATTTGTACGTAAAATGATAGACGCTTCTGTACGCAGCCACCGGGGCAGCGCCGTCAAGCGTCACTACATGGGTCTTGAAAATCTCATGCCCCCCCTTCGCAAGGGCAAACTTCACATCGTGCGCTGCATTGACGCAAACAGGCTGGAAGCTGTCTTGCGCGAGGAAGGTCTCAGTCAGGTCGCCACTTTACGCCGAAAAGCCTGTTACCCGCTTCGCAAAACCTGGGCGACGGTGCTGCGCATGCTTCCCAAGGAAACGCGCGCGCGTCTAGGACGGCGCGTCGATCGCGCGCAGCTACGCCTTGAGCTCGCTGACCGCTTAGAAAATCTCACACAAGATCCTTTCCACGTTGGGCGACACTGCGTTTTCTTCGTTCCTGCGTCATGGAATGCTTTTCAGCGCTCCGCTGAGCTCGAAGCGAACACGTCAGAAGGCCGCGCCGACAAAGGTCTCGCACACAGACATATGGGCTTTGAAGATGCAGATAAGAGTTCGATTCTTACCGGGACATCCTTGGACACAATCTCTGGCACGTTTGCACTGGACATGATGAGACCTACGGAGCCGTCGTTTTTGCATTTCTCGGTGCCACGAGCGCGCGCGAGCACCCTTGATCGGCAGCGCCTTGAAAATGAGGCCGCGCGCAAAATTGTCCGATTCTCATGCGCGGCGCCTTGTCTTATTTTCGCAGCGGAGATCCCCGGGGTGTAGACGGAGCACAAATGACTTCCTATGTGCACCATCTTCGCGCGCAACACCGCGCCGCGGTCGCGATACAGCGAACGTGGCGAATGTGGGCCTGTATGCGACGCTTTGCTGGCCTTCAAACGCGCCGCCGACGATGGGTCAGCCACTTGCGCGCCGATGAAGGGGTAGTCATCACCTCGCTTGTTGTCAAGACCGTCGAGGTGCTCGGACGTAAATCCTTGCGCGCAGGAATATCGCCTCTTGGTTCACGACGATACAGCGAGGACTATAGCGAAAAAAACACGCGCGACTCCGGTATAGTATCCACACTCAACGGGGGCGGCGGCGGCGGCGGTAGTCACCAGAATGTCTACAGGCCGCCTTTGCACGCACAGCACCACCGTCGACGAAGCTTCAAGAGCCGTAAGGTGCGGCAGCTGATTTACACGACGGGCCCATACCCGCGTCTCTTTTACGTGGACCCCTTTACGGGCGAGTTCAAGGGCGACATTGCTTGGGAGGAAGGCGTGACTCGTGCTGTGGCTACGTCAAACACAGACTTTGTTGTGTACTCGATCCCAGACCCGTTCAAGGGTAAAGCAGAGTGGCACTTTTCCGTTCTTCCATCCACCAACGACGCCTTTGCGCACGACTGGGTTCGCGCCTTGCAGCGCGCCTTTTCTGTGCGACAGCTCTTTGCGCTGCCACGCGGCGTCTATGAATATACACCACTACAGCAGATGCTTTGCAAAGGCCAGCTGCTCAAACGCTCGTCGCTAGCCCGAGCCTCGTGGAAGGAGCGACACTTTGTGTTGCGCACCGGGTCCCTCGAGTGGTTTAGACGTCGTGGGGACGTTGATTCTCGCGGGTACATTGTTATTGACCATCATACAGGTGTGTATGCAAGCAAAGAGCGCTTCAGTTTCGAAATCACATCGCCGGCGCTCTCCAAGCCTCTGCGACTACGGGCTCGTTCGAAGGAGACGCTCTTTTATTGGGTCAATGGGATTACTGAGGCGATCCACGCTGCTCACGATAGCCTCGCGCTCAACACCGCGCCTTCATCGCCAGCCAAACATCGTTCTCTGCCATGTCTTGGTTCCTCTTTCGATTCTCCACTTGCCGTTCGCTCGGCATCCTTTTCGTCTGAAAGTACAGCTGCTGCAGACTAATCATGACAATTTGATTGGCAGCCTACCAATAACGTATTCAGGAATGGAAGAGAAAGACAGACAGAAAGTCAGAAAAAAAAAAAAGAGCAAGAGAGGAAGAGGAAAAAGATTCTGATTCTCAAGGGAGGGCATAGTATTTCACAGATCACATGCATCTTTAAAGGAACTTCCACGTGCAGACCGAGCCCTGCTTTCGAGACTTCTCTTGAGACAAACTCCACTCTAACAAAAGCAACTCATCGACCTTCCTCTCACCCGACCGACCCAAGAACATTCTCTGCTCGTCTCAAGCACCTCCTCCGCTCGCTTCGACCCTTGCGCAAAGCTATCGAGTGCCTTCACGTAGGCCTATGCACCTGCCAGCCACAGCCAGCGAAACCCACCTCAAGAACCTTCTCCGCTCGCCTGGAACCTTGCGCAAAGCTATCGAGCGACTTCGCGTACTTGCTCTCTTCCAAAACTAGCCAGCAAAGCCAGCAGCATCTTGGAGAAGGCTCAACGTGGCTGTGGCTGTCGCAAAAGCCTTGCTCCGAGTTTGCGCGCCATCGCCTCTCTTATAAACACAGTTGACGACGAGTGCGGCGGCCCGATTTGCGCAAGCCACAAACGTCTGCTAGACCCCCCAGAATGCCGTGCTGTATGCTAGATAAGAGGTACACAAAGGGGTTATCTAAAAAGTCCTTGCCCCACGTGAACACCTCTCATTGTCGTAAATCTGGAGGTCAAACTTGCGCACACCAAGCCGGAACGGGCGCGCGCGAGATGCTCCAGCGGCCTCGGGGTCCAGGGGCAGGGCAGGCAAAACCCGAACGAGGAGGTCTCCCAGTCCGATAGCCGGCCTGATCTTCTGTCTAATCTCCCTATTTCTCGCTCGCGTGAGGTATAGCCAGCCAGCCACGAGAATCGCAAGAAGAACACCATGGCGCAGCAGCTCGAGTTCGTTGACCTGAACTACTACGTGAAGCCCAAGAATGCAAGCGAACAGCTCCATGTCCTCAAGGAAGTAAGCGGCGTCATCACTGCTGGAAGGCTCTGCGCCATCATGGGCAGCAGTGGCGCCGGCAAGTCCACCCTGCTCGATATTCTCGCAATGCGCAAGACTGTCGGACGCGCCACGGGCCAGATTCTCCTCGACCGAGAACCCCTCCCGTCGCGCCAGGTCTGGAAGCACATGGCCGGTTACGTCATGCAGCATGACTGCTTGCTGTCCACGGCTACTGTCTTTGAGACCCTCATGTTCTCCAAGCAGCTTCGCACAAAGTACAAGACCGTATCGTACGAAGATCAAAAGCGCCACGTCGAGCAGATCCTCGACGAAGTCGGCCTTTCGCATCGCCGTAATGCTCGCATCGGTGACGAAGACCAGCGCTCGCTTTCCGGCGGTGAAATGCGTCGCGTCAGCATTGCTCAGGAGCTCGTGGCCGAGTGCTCCATCCTCTTCCTCGACGAACCTACGTCTGGCCTCGACTCTGGCAGTGCCCGCGCAGTCATGGAGCTTTTGCGCGCCCTTGCCGCTCGCGACCGCATCGTGGCCGCGACCATCCACCAGCCCTCGAGCCAAATCTGCGCTCTCTTTGACGATCTCTTGATGCTTGGACAGGGCGAAATGTGCTACGCTGGCCCGTGGTCCGAAGCCGTCGAGCACTTTGATCGCATTGGGTATCCGTGTCCGCAGTACACGAATCCGACAGATTTCATTCTCGACCTCACGCGCGACCAAGAGGCCTTCTCGACGCTCACTGCGCGGGCCTATGACTCGAGCGCTGTTGCAATGACGCATTCTCAGATTCTCACTGCTCGTGCAGAAGCGGACACTGATGTCGTGCTGCACATGACTCCTTGGATTTTCCAGTTCAAGCTCTTGTGCATTCGGAACTTTCAACAATGGATCCGCAACCCTCTCATTCTCATCAGCGAACTCTCGCAGTACATCATCTTTGGGCTACTGATCGGCGCCCTCTATTACGACATCTCGGACGAAGCCTCTGCAGGTCTTTTTGATCGAACCGCGGCCATCTTCTTTGTTCTCACCACCATTTCCTTTATCCCTTCCTTCACTGTGGTGACACTTGCCCGCGAGGAACGTCCGCTACAGCGACGGGAGTTTGCCTCTGGAATGTACGATGTCAGCGCGCACTTCGTTGCAAAAATGATCGTCATGATTCCGTTCGAGGTCTTCCTCAGTCTTTTGTTTTCCATCTGCTGCTACTTCCTCATTGGCTTGAGCGTTTCGGGAGAACAATTCTTCATCTTCCTTGCAATCGTGGTCATTTTTCAGCTCATCTCAGAGACGCTCGGGTCGATTTGCGCGATTGCAACCCCAAATCCGACCATTGGCGTCCTCATGCTCTCCATGGTCCTGCTCATCGCTCTTTCATTCGGCGGATTCGTGGTAAGTGCTCCGCGCTCGTACTACGTCTGGTTTGAGAAAATCAACTTTTTCGTCTACGCCTACACGGCTCTAGCATTGAACGAGTGCGAAAATCTCACCGTGTACGCGGACGGTCATCCCGTGAACGCGCTCGACCTGTTACGCGCAGACGACCGCATTCGCAACGACTTTAGTCTCGGGGAGAACATCGGTATCCTTGTAGCTTTCCTGGTCTTTTTCCGACTTTTTGCGCTCGCGCTCGTGTACCTTAGTAGCAGCAAATCAAGCTTCGCCTTTGAAGCACGAGAGAATGGTACCGGTTTCAAGGTCCCTGGAAATCCCGCAGATGCTCTTATCAGCGCCAAGGGCCCGGACACGCGTATCAATGTCGAATAATCGAATAGAAAATAAAGAAGGTCCACCTAAGCTTTTCGTGTAGAAGACGCCCCTTACTCTTTCATGCATTCTTATCCTTCTTTCAGACACTTTCACTCCTTCTGTTTCGCTCCTGTTCTTTTGCTTTCCCCGTTCTGACCGTCATCCATCCCATGGTCAATGCAGTGGCTCGGCTCCCCCCGAGGCGGACCATTTTGATACACATATCCGAGCCCCGCATTTCAGCTTTTCCCATCCATTTTCCATTGCAGTCCCTGTGCAAGCATCATCGTGTGCGTGTGTATATATGTATGCAAGAGAGTCACGCCGTCGCTCTTTTGCTCAGTCCTTACCTCGGGATAGGCAGTTCTGCGCGCCTGCGCTGAAGATGACTTGCCCTATGCCTGCCTGTCTCGAGTCCCGCCTCCCGACGGGGTATAGCCCCTGCTCTGGTCCTAGCTTTTCTACTAGAAGTTCTCTACCCTTCTGCCCTCACCTTGAGACGAGTCGATTTGACTCAACTCGACTCGTTGCCGCGCCCCGCCCTCGCCCTCGCCCTCGCCCTCGGGACAGCGGTCCAGACCGTGGCGAGTGCGCCTGCCCGCCCCACGAGAAACGACCGCCCCTCAATAAAGCAGGTGGCGGTCTGCAAGCCGGGGCCGCGAGCGAGGCCTGCCCGCCGGTGCGCGCCCCAGCGCACAAGGGCAAAAAGTGTCCCAATTCGTCCCATCTGCCGCAGCGCCCAGGCCGGCTGGCTGAATGGCCTCAGGACCTTGCGGGCCGCGGCGTCGCGTCCATCACCCAGCGGCCCGAGGAAAAGGAAGCGTCGCCTTGCTTCAAGACGCCTTGCGGTGCCTTGCGGTGCGTTGCATTGCGTCGCCGGGTCAGTGGCTGTCGTGGCGGAGTTGGACTCCTTGGTGCGCCGCGGTTAGGTGGCGACCTCACTCGCTCGCTCACTCACTCACTCACTCACTCACTCACTCGCTCCTTATTCATTCACCACCTAGGCCTGGTCTCCTCTGCACTGAGGCGAGATCAATCGATTCACGCTGTCGCGCAGCACGCCACGTCTCTTGCGCAAATCGCAAAGCGAGATACTCTGCGCCGCTGCGAGGGGTGGCCGCCACCGCGAGAGTGGAAATCATCACGTCGGCGCTGGGCTCCATTTGCGGGACGTTGAGCTGATCCCGTCGCTGATTTTCGTGGCGCTGCTTGCGCCCCTTGCAGCGGCGCAAGGGCGTGAGAATCCGGCCTGTACGGGAGCTCGAAGGACGCCCTGTTAAGGAGGGTTCCCAAAGGCGGACGGGTGCCGCCGGAAGGTGGCCAGGAATTTTGCGCGCAAAAGCCCAAGGGGCACGGGCCGTAAGCTTGTTTGCTTGCCCGTAAGCTCGTAAGCTTGCGTGCTCGCTTGCGTGCTCGCTTGCGTGCTCGTGAGCTCGCGTGCTCGTAAGCTCGCGTGCGTGACAACAAGTGCAACGAACGGCCGCGGTGGCGTGGAATGCAATGACCTTGATACGCACGTCCAGCCGGCATGTGATGCCGCAACAAGGACTTGAAACATCCCTTTCCCCGCCAGGCTCGGGCAAGTCGGATTTGCTCCTGGACGCCAGGTACGACGAAGAGCCAAACGACGGCTTCAGTGGCATCTCACAGCACGACGCCTGCTCGGCCCCGCTGACCAGCATTGACCAGAGAACCGATGACGATGACGTCTTTGCACAAAAACTTGCCGGATTTCAGGACGATATGATGCCCAATAGTAATCTCGAAGGCCTCTACGTGCCTCCACAAAACTACTCTTACGACAATGCCGACATACCAAATGGCTGCAATGATGACCAGGACGATCTGGAGACCGGCTTTGGGCCGAGTGCACTCGAAGAAATCACCGACGTGCGCATTAATCGCCTCACAAACCGGTTCGTGGGCGCAAATCGCCTTGAAAGCACATATGGTCGCATTCGACTGCGCGAGAACGCACCGCTATTAAGGTGGGCTTCGGGCCTGTTGCTTTTGTGCTTTTCGCTGGACTGCATCAGTCTCCTGCTCCGTCGTAGCACCCTTCACGCTGCTCTCATCATCGTCTTGTGCTCCATGACCTGCTTCCAGCTCGGACTCTTTCTCTTTCGCAACCGATTGTACTCGCACTTGCTCATTCACTACTACCAGTACGTCACCACTGCCCTGGGCGCGAGCGCCTTTTCTTATGTCGTCTTTAGCGACACCGTGGTGGCATGTGTGTTTTATGGCAGTACAGAGCCCTCGTGTGTGACCCCAGGCGAGCGAACGTGGCGAATTGAAGACTCAACGCGGGTTGCGTACGGCATGTCCCTGCTCTTTGGTATCATGCCTTTCGGCTTCAGAGTCAACTTTCTCAACTGCCTCATCATGTACACGTGCGCTCTCATCGTTCATCTTTTGTTGCGCACACTTTCGTTTCTCGACGCAGGCTTCGAATATTCGCGTGGCAGCGTCTTCGACGCTGTCCTCCTCGACTCACTCTTCCTCATCACTATCATGGCCACCCTGCTCTATGGAGCATACATGTATGAGCGCAACGATCGACTTGTTTTTATTCGCATGCGTAGGTCCCAGCTCGAGTCTGACCAGCTGCAGAATGAGCTGCAAATGGTCCGCGAGGAGCTTGGCTGGGCCGAAGATGAGGCAAACACCAACGAGCTCAAACTTGAGATTGAGCGCGCGAAATCTGACCTCGATCGCATGTACCCTGGCGCCCAAATCGAGCTTCAGAGCTGGGTTCTGCCCTTTGACGCGCTCATTATCGACAAGCGCGTTGGAGAAGGATCTTGTGGGGAGGTCTTTCGTGGTCGCGTGCGTTCACAAAACGCTTGCGGAGGCGATCTATCGAGCGAAACCTTTTCTGCGCGTCTTTTGCGACGCACCCCGAGCTGCTCTCTTCTTTCGGTTCAGTCCTTCGCCACTTCACATCCGTCGCAAGCGCTTGTGTCCCCTCAAAACAAGAACTTTGCCGCATATAGTGGAGAGCCCTGGGGTGGCGACGCGTGCGCTTCCTCGACCATCGGCCCTTCGCGTGGTTTGCCGGCACACCGTCGCGACTACTCTGTCATGCCAAGCAGTCAAGTTGTCGCCATCAAACGAATTCCCAAGCATAAAATTACGCGCAAAACGGTCCTGTCTCTCTTGCAAGAGACCCTAGCCATGTCCAAGTGCAAGCATCCCAACGTGCTGCGGCTCGTGGGATTAGTCTACGACCCATTTGTTTGCGTCGTCTTTGAGTACATGGCGTTGGGATCTCTCAAGGATCTCCTTGACGCTTCGCATCCTTCTGCGCTAAGACCTAGTCTTCCCCAACGCACAACCTCGAAGCTTGCCCCTTCGGACATGAGTGGCAAGTTTCCGGCTATGCAGAGCATGCGTGATCGAGACAACGACATTTTCCGAGACGCAGAGCGCAAACTACAGCGCGAGAGCGCCATTCAGGCCCTTCAAGAGTACACACTACCAGGCAAGTGCGTATGGACGCACACCAAGACTCGCATGTGCGTCAACGTCGCTGCGGGTGTCTCCTATATGCACTCCAAAGACATTATTCATCGCGATCTCAAATCGAGCAATCTCATGGTTGACGCCACGCACGCGGTCAAGGTCGCGGACCTCGGCACTGCGCGTCAGCTTTCACACCCATATGGACTTCAGCAAGAGCCGGGAAATCAGAACGCCAAAATCGGGCGTAGTGCGAGGCCCATGTCGCGCGTCGGTTCGCCGCTTTGGATCGCGCCCGAGGTGATTAGCAGCGAGGGCGAATACGACCACAAGTGCGACGTCTGGTCCTTTGGCGTGATTCTTTGCGAGCTGATGACCCACCGCGACCCTTACACGGACGCGAAGGGACGATCAAAGTTCAATCTGCTAAATGTTGTCGAGGGAACCCTGAGTCCGCTCGATTTTGTCGACGACGTACTCGAGTACACGCCACCCGCGATCGTGCGACTTGCTCGTGATTGTTGTAATTTTGATCCTCAAAGGCGATGTACAATGAAGGAAGCCCTCTTTCGCCTTTTGCAGATCGTTGTTGAGCAAGAGACGCACAAATTTGAGGCAGATGCTATTGCCGCTGCGGGCCCCTATCTTCGATACAGTCAACCTTCGCGCATCAATGTCACGGCTCCAAGGCTTGCATCTACCTCGATGGATGTTACGCATGGAGAAAACTTCGCTCAAGAGCCTCTATTCGCGAGTCAAGATGGTTTCTTCGGCACCCAAGTCCCTGATCATCGGCGTACGTCAAGAGACTACTCGGCACATACTCTCAGCTCTACTGATGATGTGCTCGTGGATACGCTCAACCAGCGTGATCTTGACGATCTTGCGGCGAGCTCAGAGGAGGAGGTCGAAACAGAAGTGACTGAGGACGAGGACGAGGACGAGGACGAGGGCGAACATAAGGAGATATCCCGCGAGGAGGATGGATACGCCGACCAGAAATGTCTGAACAATCCCAGTGACCGAGTCTGCAAGGAGAACGCCAAGGCTTCTGACGGCTCCGTGTATCTCAAGGAAAGAAGTAAAGATAAAATCGAGGATGGCGACGATGACGATGGCGACGACGAGGAAGAAGACGTTGTCGTTCTTGTGCCAAGGGATAGCATTGGATCTTCAAAGGATGAGGACAGTGAAAGTGACCTCGACGACGGCTTTGTGTCGCATTTGAACTTTGGGGCAAACCTGGACAACCATAGTATGGACCATAATACATCAAGCAAAGACGTGGACCAAATCTCGGTTGCAGGTCCGCTACGAGGAAGTGAAGGACTGCTGCAAGACATGAATTCAAATTCAGCACAAACGCTTTCGGATGCACGTTTGCGGCCCGAAAGTATGTCGACATTTGGAGACAGCTCTGCAGCTGGAGCATCGATGCGCGTCGATATTGCCGAGGGAAGTATTGGCAGCATTGAGGGAGGAGCGATACGCCGTGTCGACTCAACCATGCGACCAACGCTCAGACAAACGAGCCAAAGTAGAAAACATGCCTCCAATTCTCGATTGACGCGCACGCAGCAAGGTGAAACTCAGGAATCGCGTCGCGGGGAGGCACGAAATCGGCCTCAGTCAATGACAGCAACCCCTTCAGGCTTGCCGGGTTCAGAATTTGCTTCGTTCGGCGAGACTTCCAGGGCCCAAACTCTGTTTCTTTTTACGCAGGGTAAGCCGTTGAGGCCGTGTATGTCGACGCATAACCTTGGCGAGACCTTGGCGCAAGAAAAAGTGCAGTCTTTGTTATCCACGTATCCAAGCATGGGTTCGATGGTCTCTAGCAACTATACGGGGAGCCGTGGACCCAATATGCTAGAAAGTACGCTCTCGGAACGATTGCGCGCATCGAGTAGAAGAAGCGGAGCTCGATCAGAAAGGACTCGCGACCGGCGCAAGCAGTCGCAGAGCTGCCGCGTCAAACGTCACAGCACTACAGACGCTGTACGAGGCAACAATCCTTCAGGCTCACACGCCAGACTGAAGCAATCCACTTCTATGCGAAATTCGTTCCAATGCATTGTTGAATTTTAGCTGAGGCTTTGCTTCCACGCCTATTGACATTGTATGTAACGCCGCACACACACTCACACACCAAGAATTTGATGAATGCACATAGCCTAGTAAGCGCATAAAAAAAGAAAAAGAAAAAGAGAAGAAACGCCGAGGAAAAAATGCAATACCTTTTGTTCTACAATGAAACTCTTTCTCTTGAAATTAACGCGTCGCAGTGGCAAGACGGACGCTACGCACAAGCTGATCGTTGATATCCTCAAAGACCTGACTGAGATGCTCTTCACTGCGCAGCAGGTCGTGTTCCTTGTGCTGCTCCCACTTTTCAGACATGCGGTCAAGCTTGGCCTGATACTCGTCGCGAAGATTGTTTTCGAGCTGCTTGAGCGCGATGCGTCGGGCCTGATCAGCAATGTTATTGTCGCGGTTCTCTTTGGTCATGCGCTCGCGGAGCATCTCTTCGCGGTCCAAGTAGTAATTTTCGATGGACGCAAAACGATCGAGACGCTCCTTGTCGAGAATAGCCTGCTCTTCGGCTTCTTGCTCGTTCATGGCCAGCAGGTACTCCTTTTCGACCTTGAGAGCCTTTGAGAAGAGGGATCGCACCAGGACCTCTTCTTTGTTCTGCTGACGGAGAGCGCGACTCTGCTCCTTGTTCTCAAGCTCTTCGCCAAGGCGAGCGGAGCGTGCGCGCTCGACACGGGCATCAAGTTTGCCTGCTTGCGTCGCCAGCTTCGCGGCGCGTTTGGCACGGAGAGATGCCTTGCGCACTTCTGCTTCGTGCGTTTTCACGAGAATTTCGTACGCTTTGCGGTACCGATCAAGATCGTTCTCGAGACGCTTGGTAGCCACACTGGCATCTGCTTTGCGCGACATTTGACGCCTCTGGGCAGAGGCTGCTCTCTGCTTGGCCCACACGGACCGATAGATGGAAGGGTAGCGCTCGGCCAAGACCTTGAGGCCTGCAACGTCTGCCTCTCCGCGTACCTGTACAAAAGACCCTGGGTCTATGACGGCGTGGTGCATTTTTTCTGCGGCCGCATGCAAGGACTCGGCACCAGGGGTTGGAGCAAGATGGCCCTCTCTTCGTTTGCGTGCGCGAACTTTGGCTTGTACATGCCGATGGTCTTCCTCGTCCAAGAATCGAGCGTTTCCGCCTGTGCCGCGACGGGTCGGTGCGTGTGCTTTGTCGGTCGCAGATGTTGCAGATAGGTGACTTCTCTTCGGCGCTTGCGTAGAATCACGTCCACTGCCCGTGCCAAATCTACGGCCTTGCGATATCTTTCGCGTTTCGTCACGGGACTGTAGAGCTTTTCTAGTTTTTGTTTTGGACTGTGTCTTCTTGCCGCGAGTTTTGGTTGTGGCAGCTCCCGCGTGTTGCGTTGCAGCAGCCTTGAGCGAGGAAGCAGCCGTTCGTGGAGCGCGTCTCTTCGTCTTTTTCGCTGTGCTCGAGCGTTGCTTGCGAGACGCGACCCCAGCGTTTTCACCCGTATCTCCTCCTTGTCCTCCGTAATTAAAAAAGGGGGCAGACGGAGCGCCCGGGAAAGGGGTCGTCGATCGCGCAAAGGCTCGCGATGGCGATGACCCCGCTGCGCTTGCATGCGCAAAGCGAGGACTTCCAGGTCCGAGATGTCCCCCGGAAGCTGTGACGCCGCTCATGGGCCCGGCGCTGGCTCCACTCTTTCCATCTGTCTCTGCGTGGAAAGAGCTCTGCAAACCTTCTGACTCGCTCGCAGAGGCTTTGAGTTCTGCAGAAGCTGGGCCATAAAGCTGCGCCCAAAGACTCTCAAAAACACTGAGCATGTGATGAATTTGCACAGGGTCTCCGCGGTAAATGTCCTCACCGCTGAGAAAGGATAGGTCGATCGGAAGGGACTCGGATAGAGCGGTCATGACGAGGTTTGCGTTGGTAATGTAGTCGGTGACGACGCGAGGCTTTCGAATAACGTTTTTCAGACGAACGTTGAAGAGAGTCTCGAAAATGGCCACAAACATGGACGAAGCGCTCTTTTGGAGCTCTTCAAAGGCCTGGATCGGACGCGTCGTAATGTTGAGCTTGACAAAGAGGTCGTTAGTACGCTGAACAATGTGTTCGTAAAAGGCGGGGTCTTCGTCAGCAGGATGAGATCCGCCCACCGTCGCACTGCCGGGGCCGCGTCTAGAGCCACCATCGCCGCGTCTCCCGCTAGGGCTCTGTGCGGCTGAAGCAGGAGAGTTTGTCAAGCCGGGACCTCGCGAGGGCGGTCGTGCAGCTGCCATGGCAGCGTCCAGTGCAATGGTCGCCGCATCGGTAACAATCTGATGATCTCCTTCAGCGCCACTCCCGTGACTTTGGTCTGCCTCGCCCAGCTCAGGACCGTCCAGAATATCGCTCAAGTCCATTGCGTCTTTCTCCTCTACTGTGCTTGCGACCGAACCTCGCCAAGCTTGCCCGCCTGCCTGCTAGCTAGCTGGCTTGCTCGCGTTTGCTTTTGCAAGCTCTGCTGCTGCACGTCGTCGTCGTGGTCCTCGAGACCGGCGAGCCTTGATCTCCCAGAGTCCGGCGCCCGCCTTGGACCCGGTCGTGCGCGTCTTCGCCGACCTCCGACGCGGCCTCGCCCCCGGCAGTCCGCTTCGCTGCGCTCCTCGCTCGGCCTGCGCGACGGGCACAGGAACTCGGGTCTGCGTCGCGGCCTTGGGACTCGACGTCTCGCCCTTGCGGCGGTTGCACCACGAGGAAAAAACCGAGTTTGCCCCTGCGTCCCCGCAGGTTCGGGTACGCGTCGGCCCATTTTGCCCGTTTGGGCGGGTGTCTCCGGGTCTTGTGGGGAGGCGATGCTCGATCGGGGGCGAGGTGGTGCGGAGCGACGAGAACAGGCGCGGGGAAGGGCCGCGATCATCGAGGGCAAAGCAGAAGTCGCGCGCGAACTCCGGCGCGCGGGCTGGTCGGTCTGCTGGGGAGCTCGCGAGGTTCCTCGCGGCGCGTCCGCCTGGCGACCGCGTTGCGAGAAGTCTTATAAAGTTGATTGGAGTGCACGAAAGAGGCGGAAGCAAACGAGGGTTTTAGGATGGCGGAGACACTCGTGGACCAGCAAGGTGAGGGGACCAAGAAGCAGCACGCAGAGGACAGCGATGCTGCTCGATTTGATGTTCGATCCGAGCACTTTGATGCCAAGCTCGCTCTGCAGAAACCTGAAAAGGTGAAACTTCCGCAAAAGGTGTTTCCTCTCGAAAATTTGTCCCGGACGCGGCCACTGTTACCTGTTTCGCATCCAGACCATCTTCAGCGCCGGGTTGTGAATCCCTTGCTTCGCGCCAAAGAGAGTGACGCAGTTGCTAGACGAAGAGAGAACGAGCAACGCCGTCTTGAACGCAAAGTCAAGAGAAAGGAGGTCGAGCGGTTCGAAAACCCACTTCACACCTTAGTGGACAGCTTTGCTGATGGTGGGCCTTTGGAAATACTTCGACGTTGCGTCCAAACCAAGACGCGGGTACGTGTCATCGTTGGATCTGCTCAAAATGGAGTTCGCGGTACCTGTATTGGACACTTGCGTGGCTTTGACAAATTCATGAACCTCTTTCTCTATGATGCCGAGGAATCGTACGCCACGACTGCGTTCGTGACCGTCTCGGAGGAGGCTGCCCTCTCCGGCACTGTACAAGAGCTGACTCAATTCATGCAGGTCTATAGCCCTGCTAAAGTGGGAAATGCTGTTGCCATTGCACAAAAGTACAATGGACGTGAGACGGACTTGTGGCGGTTCTTATATCAAAAGTATGGCCTGACACAACGCGTCCAGGACGCTTTGGCGCAAGGAAAGACAGCGTATGCTCAAGGCGCAGCCTCTCCAGAAGGCCTGCTACCCGCGGGAGTTCGAGGCAAACCTTTGGAGGGGAGTCTCGATGCTCGTGCGCGGGAACTTTTGCGCAGACATCGCGGCCGCGAGGCTGTTCTCATGTGCAAACTAGGTGTCGCAAATGCCGAAGAACGATCCATCGAGAGCTCTCGAAGTCTATTCCACGCAAATCACGATTGGACTGGCGCTGCTGTGGAAGCTGCGCCAGCATCTTCATCCGAGGTGGACGTGTGCGCAGAATGGGTGCAACGCGCAAGCCTCAAGTACGAGGGGCGCGTGTTCTATTACAACACGAGGACGAAAACCTCAGTATGGGAGCCTCCAGAGGGCGTGCGTTTCAAGACGGTGGAAGTGCCGGTTGTGCGTCGGCGCAAGCTTCGTCAGACCATTTTACGTGGTGATAATGTGATCATGTGCTCACCCGTGACGCCTTTTGCCACATGACAATGCCTGACCTTGCGTCTCTCAGCACGAATGGAATCAATAGGACTAGCATACATGGAGGGAAGCAAGGAACCAAGCAAGCGAACAAACAAGCAAACAAACAAACAAACAAACAGGCAGACAAAGCAAGCAAGCAAGCAAGCAAGCAAGCAATTCAATGTTGCTGCTTGTTTGTTGCAAAGTAGATTCAGCCTTCGATACCATATTATAGTTAATCATCGTCATCACCATTTATAACTAGCAAGCACAATTTGTTGTTGTTGTTGGTCGAATTCAAGGACGCTCCTTGTCTCCAGCGCAGTAGTAGACCGCTGAGGGCGTGGCAACTGCATCAAGGGCAACGTCGTGATCCTCCACAGGAACGGCGTCGAGGATCTGCTCATCAAGCGAGAGACCCACCGTGTAGGCAGGAGGCAGGCCAGCTGCCTTGCGGGCCCGTTGAAGCTTCTTCAGAAAAGCGTCGTAGTAGCCCTTGCCATGGCCAAGACGGAAACCGTCGGTCGTGAAGGCAACACCCGGAGTGAACACAACGTCAACGAGGTCCTCGACGGAAGAGTCAACGCCGTCGGCTCGCTCTTCGAGCTGCTCAAGGGTAAACTCGGGAATGCCCCATTTGAATTTGTCGAGACCGGCGAGTTCCTCGAGACTAGCAAGCTCAGGCATGCGCATGTCCTCGGATCCGGCCCCGATAATCTTGGGCACAAAGACGCGCTTTTTCGCATCAAAGAGCCACTCGAGAGCAGTTTGCGTCTGCGCCTCGTTTTTCATGGCGAGGTAGATGCTCACTCGTTCCGCAGTTTGTGCGCGTGGAATCTCCTTGATGCGCTCGGCGAGCTGTTACCGATGAGCCGGTCGTTCATTCGTACGCGGACGCAATCGATCAATCAAATCCTACACGTTAGCGTCGTTCTCCTTGGCTGGCTTGCTTGATTTGCCAACTCGTTCGTCCACTTAGCCCATCTCTCGCGCACTTACCTGTTTCGACGCCGCGTGCATCTTGTCCTCGCCCATGTTCTTGAGCACAGTGGCGATCTCGCGTCGGAGCGTCTTCTTCATCATCGTGGTTGTCTTCGCTTGAGCCTGCTCTTGCTGCTGCTGCTCTTGCTGCTGCTCTTGCTGCTGCTGCTGCTCTCGCTGCTGATGGAGGTCTGCCATCGTCCTTTCTCCCTGTCTCGCGCTGCCTTTTCTTTCGCGCGCGATGATGGTCTGAAGTTGGGCCAACCCACCAACAAAATGAAGTCAAAAGAAAATCGTCGCCCAATTTGGCCTTTTACCACCACAGGGAAGCGCGCGTGTGCCAACATTTTCCAGTCAGAGTTGCCGGCGCAAAAAGGCAGGAACGCCCCGGCACCGGGCTCACAGAGAGCGTTACCAGTCAGAAGAGCTTGCGTGCGACGAGCGACTGTGTTTTGCAGAGAAAGCGATGTGTACGTACGAAGGAATGAGGCTAGGCCTAGATTGCGAGGAGGGAGGGGGAAGTCTCTTCACTCATTGCGCGCGCCCGCGATGTCCATACCTTATGCATACGAAGGCACCGAAAGTCGACGCGTGCACTGCCGAGATGCCCAGGAGCACAATCGTGCGTGGGGAAGCAAAGACGATGCTCAAAAACATGAAGACAGGTCAATGGCAGAACGCGACCGAAACCAAGAAGATACTGACAAAGCAAGCGTTACAACTTGACCTGAAAAAATCGAAAAGATGTCTTCTTGAGCGCTCGATTTTTACGTAAAGGATGCTTTCCTCAAAATCGTTGATTTTCGTCCAATTCGTCATGTTGTATAGACATTCGACAGGCGTAGATCATTGCACTCGCAGCGACTTTTGTCTTGTCCGCAAAGCATCCTCAACCCAACAAAAGCGGTTGCACGACCCTCACTTCCTCGGGGCGTCAGCGGCTTCCGCACTTCGTACCTCGCCTGCATCATTGGCGTAGGCTCGGTCCCTGTAAAGACCTGCTATGATTACCTCCCAGATCATTGTCAGTGGTGACGAACACAGGTGGTGTTGGCAAAGATTCCATGTGGCAAAGAGCTTTCGTCTTTGGCGAGCACGCAGTCAAAGCGAGCGAGAGCGAGGCAGCAGGCCGTGGGGGCGGGCGAGCAGCGAGCGGGACGGGCGTCGTTCGGTAGTCCGCCGCCGAGCGCGTCGGGGTCATCGTGTCCGTATCCTCGTTGTCGTCGTCGTTGTTGTTGTTTTTGTCGAGTCAAGGGCAAGCAAGATGGGAGACGAGCTGGCAATCGCTTCCGCGACGGCAGCCGTCGTGGGTGGCGTCCTGGTGCTGATGCGCGTTTTCTCGAGCCAGGTGTACGATGTGATCATCATCCGCATGACCCGTACATGGTACAAGGCCGTCATGGATAGGCTTGACGCGAACAGCCGCGTTTTGGACGTAGGTGTCGGTACCGCAACCGCGCTCTTACGCAACAAGGATCTCCTCGATTCCAAAAAGATGAACTTTGTCGGCGTTGACTACGATCAGGCGTACATTGCAGCAGCAAAGGCCAAGGTACACCGTGCGGGAGCCTCTGACCAGATCCAGGTGTTGTGCAAATCGATTTTTGATGGAGACCTCAAGTCGGCCGTGCGGGAGGCCGACAAGAGCGGGCGTGCCGATGAACCCTTTGACGCGGCGTACTTTAGCGGCTCATGGACGCTAATGCCTAACCCCGTGCGCGCGTTGCGCATTGCTGCGCGCTTCGTCAAGGATGATGGCAAGCTTTACGTGACGCAGACCTTTCAGCGTCAGAGCACACCAATGCTTGGATTCATCAAGCCGCTCCTCAAATATGTGACCACCATCGATTTTGGCCAGCTTCACTACGAGAAACATCTCGACGAATACCTCGCCGAGGCAGCGAAACCCGTCGATGGCTGGAAGCTTGTCGCAGAGGAGAACTCTGTCATTCCCAACTCCATTGACAACGCCTACCAGGCCGCGCGCCTCGTGGTCTTTAAAAAGGTCCCGGCCGAAAAATAAGAATACATACACAAATTATGTTTTTTCTTTCTTTGATGATACATTGGTTTTCCCCGCTCACCACCTGGATCTGATCATTCGCGACAATAAACAGCTTGCTCGTTCCGTTTGGTTCTGATCGGGCCTCCCCATCGAGGAGGGTTTTCTATTTCGAGACCCCGTATCGTCAGGTGGGTTGCGGTCGGCCAGAGGCTGCAGCATGCGGCAGCGGGCGGGTAAGAGATAGCAGATAGCGATGGCCCCGACGTGGCTTGGAGCCGTCTGTGCGTTGCCGCGCACGTCGGCGCGCGTGGCGACGGCAGCTTCACTGGACGGGAGAGGGGTGCGCGAGACTCCCTAAAGTTGCATATTTCTGCGTTTCCGCGCGTTGCCTTTGTGAGCAACTGCATCCCCAGCAGCCGTTTGTATTGGTCATCGTCGCTTCGACCTCCTTTCCACGCTTCGCTATCGTTGTCGTCGCGAAAGCAAGCAAGTGCTTCACCTCTGCGGAGAAGACTATCTACGTGCTCGTGCTCGTGCCCTTACCCGCGCGCATTCCACCTCAGCAGGCGACACTACGGGTTGAGCCAGGCC
>BGKB01000072.1:281697-315046 GCA_003116975.1 Aurantiochytrium sp. KH105
CAGGGGAAGTCCTTTCATCCCCATCTTGACCAGAACCTGCAGACGAATGTTGGCTTTGGGCTCGAGTATGCAGGCAGACAAATGGCACTGACCGTCAACTTTAAGGAGTTCTTCGACTGTCTTGATCAAGAGATGCGTGTGACACGTAAGGATCCCATCACCGATGATACAATTCGCAACAAGATTGGTTTCGGAGACTCCTTATACAGTGTGGAAGACACCGTTTACAGATCGTACGAGCATCTCAAGCAGAAGACGCAAGGATGGCGAGAACGCTTTTCAAGACCCGTAAAGGTAGTTCTTATGAGCCGTGCTACCACTTCCGAAACTGCTTAAACGAAATCATTTGTGTACAAACGTTTCCTTCTTGCATTTGCAGTGTCTTTGTACGACCCTTCACTACATCAGTTGGACTTTGTCGAATTTTGGGCTCATTTTCCTCTCCACCCCTTTACTGCAGGGATTGGAGCCATTCTACACTCTTGCCACAGAGGGCGGCCTTCGTCATATTTTTGATGATCGACTCATTTTTCACCCTTGCTACAGAGGGTGTACTTGGTCGTTTTTTTCATGCTGTGCCTCGCTGTGCGCCCATTTTTTCCTACCCCCCTCCTCTCCATGCTACCCCCCCCGGCAAGCGCACTGGGTCTGTTAAATTTCGCCGCCTCGAAGCCGCGTGGAAAACCTTCCAACGAGAAAAAAAATAAAAATAAAAATGACAAGTATTGTCGCGAATTTTGCGCGTCACTCACCACCTTTTGACGGGAGGCCGCTCGGCTTTATCGCCAACCACTGGTCAAGTAAAGTGGCCAAAGAATGGATGTCGGAGGGCCTGCTCGGGCGTTGGGCGGTCAAAGGGCGACCACTGCAGCAGCCACCATACAAAATCGAGTTCGTCATCGCCGTAAAGCTCCATTTCCTCGACACTGTCGAATTCGCCAGCGTGAGCAAAATAAAAACCAGTCTTGAGTGGGTCCCGCTCACGCACCATGGCGCGAAACTTGGTTCGGTTGCTCCCCTTGCCTGCAGCGGCGGCAGCAGCATCATGGGCAGAGTCCAAGTGTCCATCCGAGGTGCTTGGCGGCGGGCCGATGCCAAAGTCCTGAAGCGCTGCAAATGCGCAGCGACTTTCGAGCGCAGCCTCAAAGGCTTGAGGGCTTGAATATAAATAAGAGACTTGCGTCAACTTGGCGCGTAGCCTGGCGCGTTGACGGTCTGAGATTTGAAAAATATGCGCCGTCCCCAAAAGCATTTCAAGCGCGACCACTCCAAGCGACCACATGTCAAATGCGTGATAAGGAAGAGGGCGCGAGGCGTCTTCGACGCCATTCAAGTCGTTGCCCATGTATGGAAAGCGCTGTGAGGTCTCTGCAGCCAAAAAGGCTTCTGGTGGTCTGTACCAGCGTGTTTCCTCGTGCATGGTCGGCCCCGCCGCACCATAGAGGCGCGCATTCAAGGGTCCGTCCTCGGTGTCGAGAGCGGACCCAAAATCGGCAAGCTTGACACGAAAGGGCCAGGACTTGGCCGAAGGCGAATTATCAAGCTCGCTAAGAAGCAAATTCGATGGCTTAATGTCTCGGTGAGCCACGTTTTCCTCAGCCAAGGCGACAAGGCCCTCGCACACCTGTCGAAGAATCTCCCGCCTCACTTGAGCCCCCAGAGCATCGCGACGCATACGGTGCCAGAATTCCGACGGTTCGAGCAAGACGACCTTGGATGCTTCGATGCGGGAATACAAGAGCGCATCCAGCGACTCGCCCTCGTGCCGGAAGACGAGCCAAAAGCCAACGCGAGATTGCGCTTCATTCGTGAACGACACGGACTCTTCCGTGAAATTGAAAGCTTCCACGAATCGAGCAACCTCGGGTCGGTCTTGCAAACGCTCACCAAATACAGCTTCACGCTGCCCAGCAAGGGCGAAGGAGGCATCGCGCTCGAGCAGCACGCGTTTCAAGACAAATCGCTCCTTTTCACCTTGAGAATTGACGCGAAAGGCCTCCCACACCTCACCCTGAGATCCGGCGGCAAACTTGTCGTGCAGCTCAAAGCCCTCCATTGTTGCTCGCGTCGTTGGCGCTGTCGCGCCCTGTTCTCCATCGTGTGCAATAGGTCTCTCTCGCCGAGGCCACTCACACCATTCCAAAGGTTGACGAAGACGCTTGGCTACAAGAGCTGGGCCGCCAGGGAGACGGAGGAGACCACCGCCCCTGGGCAACGGGTTGCTACTTTGCTGCAGCCACGTCCGCCGGCGCGAAAGGGCTACATGCTGCTGCTCCCCTCTACGGTCCGTCCAAATAGCTGGCGCCATGGTCATGCCTCCAGAGACTTGGCTGTCCAGTCTTCGCTGCGCAAGTGGCCATGTGGGAGGTTGAAAATTTCTCAGACGCCGTACGAGAGCGTATCCGTGAACGATGGCGAGGGCATGCCCCGGATGTAGAGGTGCTTGATCTTCCTTCCCTTGGGGAGCGAGCAGGTGCCCGGAAGTAGTAGCCTTTGACTTCCTTTTCCTAGATTGAGCTGCTGCTTTCCGCTGCTTCTTTCCAGTTCTTGCATCCTCGGTCGACTCTTGCGACCCCTCCTGTAAATCTCTTTCGTCTCGGGGCTTGGCCAGCTGCGCAAGCGCCGAGCCTACCAGGTCGCGATGTGGGACATGACCAAAGACGCCCGGCCCTGCTTCAGGTTGCGGCAAGGCAAAGGCCACGGGTCGCCGTCGACGCACCTCGCTGACAACGCCAGTGTCGCCCAGCGTCGCAACGACGACGCAGACGAGCACGCACGCCAACGCAGCGACAGCGCGTGAGTTTACGAGCGAACTCCGCGCCATGGCCGTCGGGCGTGAAATGAAGATTTGGGTCTCTGCGCGAAAACGAAAACGAGCGCAAAGAATGAATGAAAGAAAGAAAGATGGCGTTACGAAACCTCAAACGGCCTCTCTCCTTCCTTACCTTTACTCCCCACTCAGGCTCTTTCTACGATTGCGAAACGGCGCCAATTTTTTTTGGCCCTATTTTCTTTTCGTCGTGACACGGCAACGAGATGTCCGAATCGCAAAGCTCGCTGCTCCTTCGCCTTGCACGTTGCTTGGAGCTTGATCTTTGTTCTTTTTCCTCCTTTGCATCGGCGTGGCATAGCCTGAGGCATGAAAAGAGCTCGGTGAACGGAAAAAATGAGAAAGAAAAAATCAAAAGTTTTCTTCGATTTTTCGTTCCCAACAAAGATGATGGTGGGAGAGCAAAGCGCCATCTTTCCTCGCTGCGTGGTGTGGATGTCCGCCAATGGACTGGGCGGCGGCCGTGCAGGGCGTGCTGAGCTGCGATGCATCGGAGCGTAGCGCGGCGGAAGGCGCCATTGCAGCCTGCGATGCCGAAGACGCCGCGGTCCTCGTTGAGGCCGTAGCCACAGGTCGCCTCCAAGGGCGTAACCTCCCACTCCACGCGCGCGAAGCTGCGGCGGTCCTACTCGTACCGGTCCTTCTTGGCGATGAATCCGGACTCTTGAATACCGGTAGGCTCTGGGATATGCCAGAATCAAAACAGGATCGCGTTTGCCTTGATCTCTTCCGCGCCGCTGTGTCTCCGAACGCATGCCGTACAATGCCTCGTCTCCACGCCCACATTGCTGCGGCTCTCGGCGCCATCGCGATCGAATATGGCGAAGAGTGGCCTGTGCTAAAGAGAGCATGTCTTGAAGCGCTGCAAGCGCCTCAACAGTGTGATGGATTGGTGACATATCTATTGATTGCTCAATCGGCGCCAGAACCAATTGTGGCTATGCTGGGTTCCGACGAGGAGGTTGCACTTTTGGCCGCAGCGTTCACGCGTGCTTTTCGGGATGACCTTGGGCTTCCCGAAGCTCGTCTTGCCACGACAGCGATTACATCATTAGCGGCTCTGGGACCTTATATTCTTGGCCAAGACCGGCACCATTTCTTGCCACTCGCTACATCCATTGCTCACGCCCTTCGAACATGCGCGCAGACCTCACATGCGTCACTCGCCACATTCCTTGCCGCCCTGACTGATGCTTGCATGGAGAGCGCGTACGTCTTCCGGACAGCCCTCGGTGAGATTATCCACATCCTGCTCACGCTAATTGATGCCCCGTCTCTGCCAGAAGAAACGCGAGTTCTTTCGCTCGAGGCACTTGCTGTGCTATGCGAGTCGCTTCCATTTCTGGTCCGTGCACTGCGCGACGGGGCTGCTGTGCCCGTCATTCTCGAGACGATCATGCGCACGCTCGTGACCACGCTTCCAGACGATGCCCCGGTGGACGTCCTGCAAGACGGCGGCGAGTCATCACCTTGCGCTGCGGCCAGCGCAGCAGTTCTTGGGCGCCTTGCTGCCCCCGAATGCCTTGGGTCTGACGTTGTTGGCCCACCATTGCTCCAACTTGTCAAACAATGCATGGAGGTTACCACGTGGAAGCCCCCCGTGGCGGGCCTTGAAGCGGCTGCACAGCTCATCGACGCGCGCTGTCAAGAAACATCATCTACGTCTCTTCTTCCTCGCCCCAGCGTTCAATCTTCTGCGAATGGGCCGCTCCTCACGACGGAACAATTACTCAGGTTCTCGCGTGACTGGATCATGTCGGCTGTCGGGCAGCACAGCGATACTCGTGTGCATTATTCTGCAATGGCATGCCTTGGGACGCTGGCGAGTCATGTTGAGTCATTGGAGTGCATGCCCGACTTTTGGCGCAGCGTGGGTCAAATCACGGCCGCTGGAATGGCCAACAGTGATCCATCACTGCAATGCTGCGCGTGTCAGGTCATGGAGGTCTTTGCCGCTTCACATGGCCATCTGCTATCAGATCTTACTGGTTTTGAGGTCGTCTTGCGCAAGCTTCATGGAATTGTTGCCTCAGCGCGTCCCTCGCCCTCCCTCTGGCACGCCGCGCTTGATGCCGCCGCCGCACTCGCTGCAGCACGTGGAGCGGGGGATCTCGTGCGCGCTCAATACGCAGAATGGGCAGCCACATTGTCTCATTTTGCTCTGGCTCAAGACTCGCCTTGCAAGATTGAGGACCGCCTCAAGGCCGCTATTTGTCTGGCAAGTTTTTGCAAGGCAGCGGGCTCATCTCGCACGATGCATGAGGTCTCCACGCTTTTCGACTGGGCCCGCCAAACAGCGGGTCAATTTGACCCTGCATCCCCGAGCGCCGTGGATGCGCTCGCACTATGGGGTGCGCTCATTGACGCCACGCAGACACACTCCGCTTCAGATGTTCGCGCCATTTTTGATCTTGCGCAACATGTGCTCTCACACGACCTGCAACCCGCGCACGCGCTGGAAGCCCAGGGTCTCTCGGCAAGCACGCAGACGGAGTCTTGTCGTGAATCTGTCGCTGCGTGGAATCTCCTCTCCTCACTTGCCCGCCATACAAGCGCGGATGCAGTTCTTCCTCACGCGGATACGGTCTTTTCTTTGGCAAGGGCAACGATGCAGCTTGACCTGACGCCGGACATTCACGTGGCTGCGGCCGACGCCCTTTCCCAGCTTTCCATGCGCGCCCCGGCAAATGCTCCGGCCACGCGGGATCTTGTGCGCGCAACCTTGGATTTGCTCATGCAAGCACTGGCTGCGGCGGAAGAAGACCCAGAGCTGCAAATCACACTTGCTCAAGTCGTACAGGGCCTCATCCGGGATGGAGCTCCGCTTTGCATGCCAGATGCTTTTCGCCTCTGCGAGCAAGTTTTACAGCGTTTCCAAGAAAGCAGGCAAGCACGCGCAGTCATGCTTAGTCAAGCTCGCCTTTACTTTGAGCCGAACAGCAGTAGCGAGGACGTCCAGATGAAATTGGCTTTGGAAGCAAATTTTGCGTTTGGGAGACTCTACCGCACGGAACTCGCAAGGTGTTTCATTGCAGTTGCGCGAACTGCGCCAAGTGCGTACTTGGACGTTTTTCATGAACAAATTTGCAGCGCCATGCTCGAGCTCGCGAGGCCGCACCGGCTCTTCGAGGACCGTCTCGAGGGTCTTGCTGTTCTCGCTGAAGCGCCTTTGGCAGCAAGCGATAACTCACTTTTGCAAATTGTACAGGTGATCGAGGCAAATCTAAAGGAGCTTCGGTCGCAAAATGACCCGCGCGAGCCCCACCTCAATGTGTTTCGCATGGGATGTGCTGGGGTCTGCAGGGTCTTGGAGGCCCATGCAGCCCGCGATCATTTTGCTTGTATAGACGGCTTACCGGGTTTATTTGCTTCTTTCTGGACTGCAAGTAGCAACTTTGATGCACGAACACGATCGCATCTTTTTGTTGCGCTTGCATGGCTCTCGGCCTGCGCAAATGGTCAAGAATGTGTTGACGCGTTGGCGACTTCGTTCACGCTTAGCTGCGCTGCGCTGTACCAGTCTGCGGCCAAAGCCTTGGCCATCGTCGCACGTCAAAGTATGTCAAATGTTATGCCAACATCACGGCAACATCATTTGGCACAAGTCTTTCGTGATGTACTGACACATACGACCCCACAGCAAGAAGGCAGTGTTATGTCTGCTGACGCTGGCGAGTACTCGATTTGGTCTCAAGAATATTATAACGAGGCGCAGCATGCGCTTCAGTTGCTCTTGAACGCCATTTCCACATCAACTCGGTGACCCAAATAGATTGTCCTGGTGCGTGCGTGATTCCTTGAAGTATACGTTCCTCTAAGTGCGCAGTGCTGCGCGAGACACATGAGATTTCTTCTTTTCTGCGAGCAATTTCATTCTTTAGGGAGAGAGGCGGATAAAAGTTAGGTGAATGGCAATCGCTTCTTTAGCAGTCGTGTTTCGCGGTCTGCAATTGGTGTTTCGCGGGGTCTGATTTCGGAAACAACGAAAGAATGAATGTTGTTGCTTTTGACCAGAGTATTTGGCATGAGTGGATGAAGCTCCCGCGTCACACCGAGATGATGCTTGGCTTTTCTTGCGTCGTCACTTTGCATCTTCCCACAACGCAAGAGCAGCGTGCACTGCACATGCGTCTCGAGGACATGTACGCGCTCTTTCCGTCAAGAGCTCTGTCCATTTGGGGCGATTGATTCCAGCATTAAGTTTCATGACGCCCTGAACGAGATCGTCCCATTCTTGAGCACTTGATGTAGTTTCCTTGCAGTCTTCAAGAGCATTCTGAGTTGCGCGTTGTTCATGGAGCAGGAATTGGTTGACACGGGGAAGATTGTGCTCGTTAAACCAGTTTGTGTTCACCGAAAGCGTTTCCTCGAGGTTGTGAACCTCGTGATACCAACCCGAGGGAACGAAGATAGCGTCGCCAGACGCTTGAACAGCAATCAGGGGCATCGCATCCACGCCCGAGGAAGCGAGTCCGTCCTGCACCAGCTTGAAAAGAGTTGATTCCGAAGTTTGCCCCTGGTCTGCGCTGCTCGCAGAAAACCATGACAAAAGTGCCTCGGGATCCTGGATGATGCGCTTTGCTGATGACTCTGTTGGCTCTGAGCCTTCGGGGAATAGTATCCATAACTTTGTTCCACTAACGTTATAGCTCCAGCTATAGCTCAGATAAACGTCGTGGTGTAGTCCCGTTGAAGAACCGGCGGGTCCGAGATAGAGGAAACGATAATCGCTTTCATTAAGGTCACCTTGTGCACAAAAGTCATTGAGCCAATCGTTCTCGAACCAGCGAGGGACCGTGTAAGGCTGTTCACCATCGAGGCGCTCTCGCGCTGCTGCCCAGTGCCAGTCCTTGAGGTAACCCGGAAAATGTGAATGGGTCTCCCAGCAGTGAAGATAATGTGCAAGCGTCATTTCGCAGCGGTCGGATTGATCGGGATTACATTGAGAGCACATGGATCCCGCAACAGGTACTTTTTCGCCGGCGAGCGAGACGTCTTTAGACAGGCAATGACGCGAGAGTGTATCACAAAGTCCAAGGTCAACGCCGCGAAGGATACACGGTGTATTGGTTGCCATGAAGCCGTCTGCGAATTCGTCCTTGGACAAAAGACTTGCTGCTTTGATTGGAACCTTTGCCGGTGCACTCTTTGAAATGCGCAAGAGTCGCATCGCGTCTAGATTGGCGCCAGCTGCACCGTACAGCAAAATAGAAGAAGGCCCAAAAAAGCAGTGTTGGCCCGAGCGCTCAGGAAACAACTCGAGGCTGTTCGAGATGTCCTCCACGGACAATGTCGTATCGAGACAGATGGCATGCACAAAGTTATCAAAGGTTTCCTTGTTTCGCTGCGTACTGAGCACGAAGGCTTCGAGCGCCGGGGAATGGGCAAAGACGGCCTCGAGGGCCTCGAGAAAGCAATCCAAAAGGACCGGATCGTACACGCAGTCTGCTGCGAGCAGCACGTCAAAGGGTTGCGTTGCACACAGTTCGGCGACATCGCGTTCAGCATTGTACCAATCAAATGGAGCAACCTGGGCGCAGCCTGTCGGGTTGTGCTCGCTGTTGGCTTGTACAGATGCAGTGAGGTTGTCGAGCTCATCGGGCCCGAAGTCTGTGAGGACCACTGAAGCGGGTGCGAGTTTATTGGCAATTGTGAGTCCGGTGACACCCGTGCCTGCACCGACTTCTAAGATGCGTTTGCCGTGAAACTTTTGAGGGTTTTGCAAGGCCCACTCTGCCAGCATGAGCCCTGCCTCCCAAGGCAAGTGCCCGACCTTGTTCATGCCGGCGTCCTTGACGCGAACTCTGCAGGTTACATCGTCATTTTGTTTGGGTCCAATGGTGAACCACGACCACGGCTCGGCATTTTGTGCGACGTCTTGCGCAATGGCCTCTGCTAGGCATTCGGCCAAGTCATCGTGCACGCCATCCTCTTCGTCTTCTGCAAGACCGACAGCAAACTGCAAGAGTCGCCGTCTAAATGTCTTTGGGCGAGCCCAACGCGTCGTTTCTGGATCAAGGGCGATCTTGGCCACGAAGTCCTGCTGCCAGTCTTGTTGTTCTTCGAGCTGCGCCTTGCGTACGGCCTCCTTCACCTCGCCGAGGGCCGCCTGCTGGCGTACGAGCCACCGGACCTGGTCCATGAGGGCCTCTCCAAAGCCCGCGAGTCTCTAGGCCTTGGCAGCGCGGCAGGCTGGCTGGCTGGCTGGCTGGCTGGTGTCTTTCTGCGCGCGCTCTCGCGTGTCGCGCAGGGCGTCAAAGGTCCCGGCAGCTCAGCCTGTGCGTCGAGTTTGGGTCGCAGCGCAGCGCAGCGCAGCGCGTGCTTGTTGCTGTTGCCGCAGACCCGGATCGCTCGCTGCTCGGCGGCGCGGTCTCTGCCGGCGGTGGCCATGGCGCGGCGCAACCCCTTCTTGCGGACGGGCCTGCCGCTCGTGGCCGTCGTGGTCTTCGGCTCGTTCGGGCTGTCCACGGTACGTTTGCTTGGCGCAGCGCGAGTCTGCGCAGGGCTTGCCAGAGCGACGCGAGCATGGGCATGAAGTCAGGGCAGGGTCATCGTCGATCTTGGATGAGCGCGACGGAGCCGTCCCGTCCGAGGACGCGCACGCGAGGAGCGAGAGAGGAGCGGGCAGGGAGGTGGATCGACGATGCAAGGACTACGTTGTGCTGTACATTTACTCTTCATTTGAGCTCGCTCGTAGAGACTAACGACGAGTTGATCACTCAATCGATCGATCGATCGATTACTTGCTCTTTCCCCTGGCGATGGGACCTTTTTGTCCTCTCGTTCGCGCAGCTTGTTGAAGGCAAGAATGAGATTGGAGATGCGCGTAAGCAGCGAAGGACGCTGACCACGCGCGAGTATGACTTAGAGCAGGACTACAAGCGCACGATGCGCAAGCTCAATCCAGAGGAGAGCGAACTTGAAATTGTCCGAATTCCACGACCCGCAGACGAGACAGAGTCATGACGGCAAAGTCATGAAGGCAAAGGTCGACTCGCATGGCAAGGCAAGGCAAGGCGAGGCAAGGCACTCACAGCTTGCATGTGTTCATTCATTCATTCATTCATTCATTCATTCAATCATTCCCTCATGCATTCATTCATGTAGTAAGATGGGTGAAAATGAGAGGGAGAAGGAGAGGAAGAGAAAAAGAGCGAAAGAATCGCATGCTTGGCTTGATTGTTATTCGTTTTTCCATTCTAACCTATTCTTTTCTTTCCATCTCATCTCGACTCATTTGGACGGTCCAAGTCTCTCCTTCGCCTCCATCGGACCTTGCTCGTTGTCAATGTCGGGGTCAACGGCTTCGTTCTCGCTTGCTAGGCCTACTTTCTTTTTCTTCTTTCTGCTCGTCTGGCCTTATTCAATAAGAAACCCCATCCTACCTCGATCTCATCTCCTCCTCTCCGTGGCGGCGCCTCAACTCCCCTCAGCGCAGCTTGTCGAGCTCCGCGGCTGCGCCATCCTCGCTCGCTGTGGAAGTCACCTCCGCGTAACGCCGTGGAGGGCCATTTCCCCCGAGGCGTTTCGCTGCCGGACCCGCCTTACGCGGCGCCCTGCTTCCTCCCCGCCCGAAACGTTCACTTTCTTCGCGGCCCCCCTTCCCGTGCCTTCTCCTTGCCGCCAGTGCCACCTTAACCTTGCTTAAAGTTCCCGCCGCGGCGGCCGCACTACGAGTTTAGGCAGCGGGGCGCGGCAAGTCGGGGTCTCCGCGGCGCGCAAGTGGGCGGCGCGGGATAGCCAACTTGCGGGCGCGCGCGCGCAAGTGGAGAATGCGGCGCCAAGTGCGGCGAGGGCCGCGCCGCGCGGAAGGAGCAGACCCGCTTCAGAAGGCAGGCCCGACGCACGCACGCACGCACGCCCGCGCGCAGGCACGCCCCGAGGCGAGACGCGCAGGCCGCCGCGCGCGAGCCCCGCCGCAGACCCCGCGGCAGCGCGGCAGCACCCGCGCGCGCGCGCCCGCCGAGCGGAGGCCGGAGCAAGGCGATCAGATCAGATCGGATCGGATCAGGAAGGGGTTTGAAAAGAAAGGGCCTGGCCGGAGAGCAGACTCTGTCTCTCTGTCTGCGTGTCTGCGCCTGGTGCTGCTGCCTGGGCACGCTCGCCGCGTCGGCGAGGGAGCGGCAGAGGTGCTCTTTGCTGACCGCGCAGCCGGCCCCGAGACCGTCGCCAAACTTCGCTGGTGGATCGGACGACTCGCGCGTCTTGCCAGGAGAAATAAAGTGCTGAGCCAGGCGAGACCAAGCTGTGCAAAGCAAAGCAAAGCAAAAGCGAAGCGAAGCGAAGCCGTAGAGAGAAGCTACTTCTTCTCTCTCTCTCGTCTGTCCGTCGGCGTGGGTCGAGCGGTGGCAAGAGAGACGTAGACGCACGCGCGTTGTCGTGAGCGCCGGTCTTGGGCCTTCTTTCTGTTCTCCCTCCTCGTTTCTTTCTTTCTTCCTTTCCCCTTCTTGGGCCTTTTCTCCTTTCGTATCGTTCGACATGAGCGACGCGCATCAGCATCTTGGTCTCGGAAATCTACGCATCGAGGAAACGGGCGGCTGTGGCACCGACACGTCGAGCTCAGGGTCAAACATGCCTGGCGCCTCGCGTGCCAAGGTGGGCGTCCGAGGCATCACAAGCGGCATGAGCGGCACTGCCGGGATTCCCAAGACCATGCTCAGCAGCGGCACCGGCGGCTTTGCAAGCGTCGATGTGCCTGGCACCGTAGCAGCTAATCTTCAGGTCCCGGACAGACTCAAGTTTGAAGTCGACGAGGACGTCGAAGCGACGAGCGAAAAGAAGGGTGACGAGGACGACTCGAACACCATTTTCAAGGAATTCGAAGAATGGCTCCTCACGAACGGCGCCAAGTTCCCTGACCTTTACCTTAAGCGCTACGGTGACTCCGAGGTGCGCGGCGTGCACGCGACGCGGCCCATTGCCCCGTACAACTGCATCATCCAGATTCCCCTCAAGTGTCTGATCACGGATGAGATGGGCCGCGAGACCGAGATGGGCCGCAAGTTGTTTAGCCAAAACTACTCGCTCTCGACGCCAAACCTTATCGCTGTTCTTCTCTACATTATGGAGACCCGCGAGGACCCGAACCACTTTTTCCAGCCGTACTACAGGGTTCTGCCGCGCAAGTATGACGACTTTCCCATTTTTTACAACGACGAGCAACTTTCCTGGCTCACTGGGTCGCCTCTTCTCGACGACATTGCGGAACGGAAGCGCAACATGCACGCCGACTACGAAGAGATTTGCCGTCTGGTTCCAGAGTTTGAGCGATTCTCCTTTGAGGAATTTCTCGAGGTGCGCACTGCCGTCGGCTCACGAAACTTTGGCATCCTCGTGCACAACCACAAACGCACCGCGATGGTACCTTATAGCGACATGCTCAATCACTATCGTCCCCGTGAGACCTCTTGGACCTTTGAGGACAGCAAGGACGCTTTTACCATCACAAGTTTGTCGTCGCTGCAGCCGCACCAGCAGGTCATGGATTCCTATGGCAAAAAGTGCAATTCTAAGTTTCTTTTGCACTACGGATTTGCTGTCGTGGATAACCGCGAGGAAGATGGCAAGTGCCAAAACGAGATTTACATTCGTCTGCACCTAACGAGTGCCCGCCAAGACTCTCTCCACGAGTCTCGTCTGGCTGTGCTCGGGCCCTCACGCAGTTCGCGTGGCTTTCGTCTTTCCATGAACATTGAGGACAAGGCCACCAGCGAGGCTCTGAGCTACTGCCGTGTGGCCGTCGCCACCGCCGACGAGCTGACGGAAATTCTTGCGGCCCGTGGCCTCGACGATTCGGGCGCCGGCGATGATGGTCACGGCCACTCGTACCGCCGCTCGCGCGACTCGTACCGGGACTCCTCGGTTGGCTATGTATCTGCACGAAACGAAACTGCGGCGCTCGAGATGCTTGCAGCCGCCTGCGAGCGCCAGCTGACAAAGTACCCACAAACGTACGAGGAGAACCTAGAGCTTCTCAACCACGGCAATTTGAAGCCCTTTTCGGTGCGCCGCACCACGCTCATTGTCGTCGTCAGCGAGCAGGAGATCCTTTCGTTCTGGATTCATGCTTTCGAGACCCTTTCGGCTATTCTCCAGGACAGCTCGAATGAAGCACCGCTGCACCAGCGATTGCGCCAGTTGCCAGACCGCACGCACCGCGATGCGGACCTTGCGCGGTTTGCGGGCCGCCTGGCCTATGAGATTCGAATGGCCGCGCCCGCGCGCCGCTAGTCAAATCTCAGGTGTCATCATCACCACCTCCCTTGTATCACTCTTCTTTAATCCTGCGTATTTACAAGGCCGCTGTTCGCCACCTGACCTGCCCCATGTAGTTCGCCCAACATCTCAATCAAGTCGCCTCATCATCCTAGCGAAACAGCCACCTGGGTTGGTCGGGAGGTGGGTGGGTGGGTGTTCATTCACCCAAGCAATCTACCAAGCCAATGAGTGAGTTTGAGCTCCCATGTTTGTTGAACGAAGAAGCAACGAAAAGAACAAAGGCATGCCGTCATCCCCAAAGACAAACTTTATAAAAAAGCAAAAGATGCATTTTGACGGGACCCCCCCCCCCCCCCCCCCTTTTTTTACTTCTTTCTGTCATCTTCTCGCAATGAGCTCGAGGTTTGTTCCTCTTCATCAAGCAAGCAAGCAAGCAAATGAGAAGGGAAGCAAGAAAAGAAACAAAGTACAAACAAAGTACAAACAATTAGACCTAGTCTCCTTCGTTTCTCTGCTTTTGCACTTCAAGGCTCACTACGATAAAAGACTCTCGAGGTCAATCCTTGACAGCACTGCTAGTCCGCTCGCTGACATGAGAAAAACAATGCAGGGTGAGCAATCGTAGCCATTAGGTGCAAAGGCCTTTTACATCTCAATTTTGTTTATGATAAAATGCCGTGGCTGGCATGTTCAACGTTGCGTTCGTTCATTTCATTGGACAAGGGGCGAATTCATCGACGACGGAGAAAAGAGGCCTCGCGAAGCAAGGTAAGCATCGTTGTACAGCTTGGTGAGCTCGCGAGAGCCCGATCCACAAATCACAGTCACGACCGTGTGGCCAGGCCCCAAGCGACGCGCCGTCTCGCGTGCAGCACAAAGATTCAAGGCAGAACTACTTCCGACAAATAAACCATCGTGCGCGAGAAGATGACGACTCATATCTACGACCTCTTGATCGCTGACGCGCAGTGCTTCGTCAATGGCAGGTAGACCCGTCTCAAAGTTGGCGGTGAGACGATCAATCCCGATGCCCTCGCATAGCGTGTCGTCTCTGTGTCGTCGCAAACGACGCTCCGCCTGCTCGCGCGTGTACAAGACACCATCGTTGACCCTGTGAAAGAGACTCGAACCTTGACAATCGGCTAGGACCACGCGCACGTCAGGATTTTGGGCCTTGAGATACATGCTCACACCAGCAATGGTGCCCCCGGTCCCTGCCGACATGACAAAGGCATCGAGGCGCTCTCCAGCATCGCGCCAAATCTCGGGTCCCGTGCTTTCATAGTGCATCTTAAAATTGGCCATGTTCTCGAATTGGTTGGCGAAGATAGCTCCCGGAATCTCCGCGGCACGCTTGCGCGCCACGTTCACATAGTGACCCTGATTTACAATGGAAGCTGGTCTAACGAGCTCTACCTCGGCGCCAAGACGAGAGAGCAATTCGCGTTTTTCGATGGCCTGGTCATCGGGCATAATAATGACACACCGATAGCCGCGTGCTCGACACACTTGCGCGAGACTAATTCCAGTGCTTCCCGAAGTGCCCTCCACGACGGTTCCGCCTGGGCCGAGTCTACCTTCGCGCTCGGCTTCTTCAACAATGCTAAGCGCAACACGGTCCTTCGAGGACCCACCAGGGTTTAGGAACTCGCACTTTGCCAAGACCTCGCATCCAGTCTCCTCGCTCAAACTCGCTACGCGCACGAGCGGAGTCTCGCCAATGAGCCCATCGAATCCTTCCCGTACCGGTCTTTTCTGTTTTGCCAGCTTTCTCTTTTTCCTCGTCTGTGACGAGGAGGTCGACGATCTAGGAGCTGCTGCTGCTGCTGCTGTCCTCATCGTCGACGACGACGACCACCACCACCACCATGAAGTCGCCACCGACGCGGCCAGGCATGCAGCGAGCGCAGCAGGAGCCTGCCAGCTGCCGTTGTCCGTCATCGTCCCAGCCCGGCCTCGGCGGGCTCCACGAGCAGTCGGAGCAGTTTGCAGTAGTCGCAGCAGCAGCGCGCTCGTGGTCGCTGGTTTAGCCGTCTGATTGCGTGGGGCAAAGAGGGGCGGTTCCGTGCCGGCTCTGCCGCGGATAGAGGGCAAAACCAATCGTTGGCAGGCCGCGCCAGTCAGTCCCTCATCGCCGCGAGCAAGGCGCGCGAGGCGAGGCGAGGCGAGGCGAGGCGACGCGAGGCGAGGCGAGGCGACGCGAGGAGGGCGAGGCCCGCGATGGAGGGCGCCGCCAGCGGACGCAAACGGAAGCGGTACGCATACCGGTCCGTCGGGGACAGCGATGCCGGCGAGAATGGCGACGGCGAGCTGCGTCTGGAGGACGGGTCCGTGCAGGACGAGAAGATGCTGGTGCACGCCGGCAGCGTGTGGGACGCAGACGAACGTAGAAGAGCTGGCAAGATGGTGCCAGAACCTACGGATGACATGCACAGCGTACCGCTCGGGGAGGAGCTGTGGATTGTAAGCGTGCCCATGGGTTTTGACGCAGAGGACCTGAATGGCATCAAGATCTCCGGCAAAAACCCAGAGGCTACGGTGCGCGTGGGCGCCCAGTTTGAGCTGCGCGCCGATAAACCTGGGACTTTCTCGCAAATCCGCTGCATGCGTCCCTCAAGCTCGTATACAAACGGACTTCGTCTTGTGGGCCCGCCGGCCCGCACGTTTCACATTCATCAGCGCGATGAAGATGAAGTCGATGCGGAGAGCGACCACGAGGATGTTGTTGCTGATGCGGAGCGTGAGCGTCTTCGTAAAGCCGAAGAGGTTGTCAAACAGCTCTTGCCACCGCCGCGTGAGCAAATCAAATTTCAAACTCTCAACGCCACAAAGCGCGCGGAACTTCTCGAGCGCCTCGAGCGATGCCGCGCGCGGGGGTCGCGCAAGCGCCAGTTTCCTCGCGCCGACGGCGAGGGCGATGCCGCCGCAGATGTCTCGATGCTGACGCCGGAGGCATCATCGAAAAAGAAAAAGTCTTCGAAAAAGGACAAGGAGAGGAGTGAACACGCCAAGACGGCTCGCAAGGAGAAGAAGAAACACAAGAAGGAGAAACGGCGCAAGTCTGTTGCGTGAGCGAGAAAAATCCTTCTTGCATGTCTCGGGCCCGTTCCATCTTCTATTGTCCTTTCCTCTTTCCTCCCATTCCTCCTGCCCGCCTTTTCCATTTTCCCTATCACATTGTTCACCTTTTGTGCGAGCTAGCGGTCTTGGCTGCTGGAACGCTTGATTTCCAGAGAGAGTATAAACAAAAGTCAAAGGCCAGCTTGATTGATATTCTTTTGCACATTTGATTTTTGGAAGTACTTGGGCCAGCAATTGAAGAAAATTGATGTTTGATTGCAAAGCTGGCTCGTGCGATTTCAGCAGGGGGAAAAAAACGTAGACCAAAACAATCAATATATTGACGATTTCTCTGAACAGTTGAAAGAAACAACGCCAACCTCTCTCTTCTTGACTCTCTTCTCTTTTCTCCACATCACAAGCCTGGCGCCACAACCATGGGCGCAGCCACCTGATCGCGAACTTCCTTGCCATGCAGCAGTTCCACAATCTGCAGAGCGAATTCGATCGCAGTGCCTGGCCCTCGCGAAGTGATGACCTTTTCGTCATCTGTGACAACGACGCGGGTTTCGGAGCATCCGTCCTTGGCGACGCCCTGAAGCTTTTCCGCAAATCCAGGATGGCAAGTGGCAGGTTTGTTGTCAAGCAGACCAAGCGGTGCAAGCACGACGGCCGGGGCCGCACAGATGGCTCCAATAATTGCGCCGCGCGCGGCCTGTGCCTTGAGCATGCCCTGCAGCGTTTCGCTCGCGGCGAGGTTCGTTGCGCCCGGCATCCCGCCGGGGCAAACAATAATATCAAACTCTTTGTCCTGGACTTCTTCGATGCGGGCGTCGGCCTCCACGCGGACGCCTCGCGAACATGTCACCGTCTTGCCTTCCTGACACACCGCCGCGAGCGTCACCTGGGTCTTGGCCCTGCGCAGAATATCCACAGGCGCTAGGGTCTCAATCTCCTCGCTCCCATCGGCCACCAGGACCAAAGCCGACTTCTCCGCCATCTTCCTTCGCTGCGAAGACCTCGCTGCCGCCTTCTCGCGCCGCCGAACGTGCGTACGCGCAAAGGCTTCACAGTATCCGGTCTGCAGCTGCCCGCTCGACGCTGTGCAAGTCCGCCTCGCACTGCCTGCCGAGTATCTTTGTTGGTACCTCGATGGGCGAAGGCGAGGTCAGGTAGTTGCCCTAGAACGTGCCGGGCTCGTGCGGCGAGCCGTCCGTGCGCAGCGTGCTTTCATTATGCTGCGCTGCCGGTACGCGCAGAGCCGCAAAGCCGCAAAGCCGCAAAGCCGCAAAGCCGCAAAGCCGCAAAGCCGCAAAGCCGCAAAGCCGCAAAGCCGCAAAGCCGCAAAGCCGCAAAGCCGCAAAGCCGCAAAGCCGCAAAGCCGCGCCGACGGAAGGGAGCGAGAGGCGCGGAGGAGGAGGAGAAGAGTCTGCTTGGCCGCTTGGTCGCTTGCTTGCTTTGCTCGAAGGCGAGAGATCATGGCGGACGCGGAGGAGAAGCAGCGCAAGGCGCGGCTGGGCAAGGCGTCGAGGTTCATGACCAAGGTGCTCCGGCACCGCGCGACGGAGCTCGGGTTGACGCTGCGCGAAGATGGATTCGTGAGGCTCGAGGACCTCACGAAGCTGCAGCCGTTGAAGAGCCTAGAGCTCGCAGATGTGCAGGAGATTGTCAGGACGGACAACAAGCAGCGATTTTCGTTGCAGCAAGAGGCCGATCAAGAGTGGTGGATTCGCGCGAACCAAGGCCACTCGATCAAGTCTGTAGAGACGGAGGCCCTCTTGGAAAAGGTTGATCTCTCCTTGCTTCCACAGTGTATTCACGGAACGTATCTTCGCCACTGGCCTGCAATCCAACGCCAGGGCCTCCGCCGGATGGGCCGAAATCATGTTCATTTTGCCTCGGGACTTCCTGGTCAGGATGGAGTGCTCAGTGGCTTTCGCGGCTCCGCAGAGGTGCTCATCTTCCTCGATACCGCGCGCGCACATGATGCGGGCTTGGAAATGTTCCGATCAAGCAATGGCGTCCTACTCACCCCTGGTCTGGGCGATACAGGAGCCATTCCAACGGAGCTTTTCCTCAGAGTCGAGGAGCGGCGCTCTCACAGGGTTCTCTGGCCCGCACCCGATGGGGCTACCACCGAACCTGCAAACAAGATGGAAATGAATGAACGAAGTGCTGATCGTGATAGTGAAGCTGCGAACGCAAGTAAACACTCTCGCAGCGCGCCAACGCCGCCTTCGAAAGCCAAGGCGCATAACAAGAAGCTCTCGCATATGTTGAGTCGTGTGCTGCGGCACTCGGCCGTTCAAGAGGGTCTCGAAGTGCGCGAAGATGGATTTGTGCGTCTGGCTGAGCTACAGGGCAAGCTCAAGCGCTTCAAGGGAATCTCGTTTTCGGACATTGAGGCTGTCGTACGAGACAACGACAAGAAGCGGTTCACGTTGCGCCAGGATACGGACGGAAGCTGGCTGATTCGTGCGAATCAGGGACACTCCATGTCAGTTGTCAAAGAGACAAGTTTGTTGTGTCCACTCGATCCAGCAAGCATTGAGACGTGCTTGCACGGAACAAATGCTTCTGCCTGGGCTCAGATTCAGGACAAGGGTTTGTCGCGAATGAAACGGAATCACATTCACTTTGCTCGCGGACTCCCGTCCTCGGAGACTGGCGTGATCAGCGGGATGCGCAAGTCCTGTGACGTACTCGTGTATGTAGACGCTGCTGCTGCAGCTGCCGAGGCAGGCATCAAATTTTTCGAATCAGACAACGGGGTCATTCTTAGCCCCGGCGACGCACAGGGCATGATCGCTCCTCGATTTTTCACCAAGGTTACGGACCGAATGGGCCTGGCTCTCGCTGCAAAGAGTGAGTCTTCTTTATCAGCTTCTACTTCTTCATGATGATATGATGATGATGATGATGATGAGTGTCTGGACAATACCCTTTTACTAATCGCAGCAACGCTCTTCGAGATCTCAAGTCGAAATAAAATTCACATTTCTCGCTGTTAATTTTGTTGTTGTCCTTGTTCAAAAATTTAAAGAAGAAAACAGCCGTCGGCTTGATACTGAGGAGCAACGTGAAGCATAAGACTAATAAACGAACAAACAAATGCGCATGTGATATTATCTTCGCGTCGGTCTCACTCAACTAACATATATGAAAGCTTACTTACAGCTTCTCGGCCGGGACGTAGGTGTCATCGATGCTGGCCACAAGAGCGGCAGCGCCATCGGAAAGGCGCGCGTTGCGCAGAATCTCGAGACGGCGCAAGAAGCACGCGCCACGAAGGATCTGCTTGTTGATCTGGACGACGCACGGGTACTCGTTGGCGACGGCCGGATCGAGGTAAGTTCCCTTGATGAAATCGTTGAAGGAACCAATGGCAGGACCGCACCAGACCTGGTAGTCCATGACGCGATCGGAAGCTCCAGTGTTGGCCCAGCGGCTCGCCAGGCTCAGGTACCAGCGGAAGCAGAGCGACATTTTGAGCTTGGGGTCGCGCTCGGCACGCTGGATCTTCTCCGGGTTGTGAAGACGGTTAATGTAAAAGTTCTTGGTCTCCTCCCAGACCTCTTCGAGCGCACGGCTGAAGATGCGCTTCTCGACGCGCGCAAGCTCTGCGGGGGGCATGGACTCGAACGAATCGTACTTGCAAAAGAGCTCGTAGAGCTTGTTGGCGCGCGAGGGGAACATGGTTCCCTTCTTGAGGACCTGGAGCTTGACGCCTTCCTCGAACATGTCGGCGGCCGGGGCCATGCAGACATCCGAGTAAGTGGCCTGCGCGAGCTGCTTGCGCACATTGTCGCAGGTGCCCGACTGCTTGGCGACCTGGTTCACAGTGCCGGTAACAATAAAGGAGGCACCCATGTTGAAGGTGGCCAGCGCAGCCTGGGGGCACCCGATGCCACCGCCGGCGCCCACACGGACGCGAAGGTTGGCCGGGTAGCCGCACTCGCGGTGAAGGCGGTCACGAAGGTTGATAATGAGGGGCAGAATGACGTGGATGGGGCGGTTGTCGGTGTGGCCACCCGAGTCAGCCTCGACCGCAATGTCGTCAGCGACGGGAACACGGCGGGCGAGCTCGGCCTGCTCCTGGTTGATCTCACCGGAAGCAATGAGCTTCTGAAGAAGGTGCTCGGGCGCAGGACGCATGAACATCTCGGCGAGCTCGGTGCGCGAGACCTTGCCGATGATACGGTTGCGAATGTTGACCGAGCCGTCGGCGTTGCGCGTGAGGCCGGCCGCACGGTACCGCACGACCTGCGGGGTGAGCGTCATAAAGGCCGAGGCCTCGACAAAGGTGACGCCCTTCTCGAGGAAGAGATCGACGTTGCCCTTTTCGAGGTTGCTGTCAAAGGGGGAATGGATAAGGTTGACAGCGTACGGGCCATTGGGCAGGGCGGCCTGAATCTTTTCGATGGACTCACGCACAACCTGCATGGGAAGCCCGCCCGCGCCAAAGGACGCAAGGATGCCCTGACGGCCGGCGGCAATGACGAGATCAGCAGAGGCAATGCCCTTGGCCATGGCGCCAGTGTACAGAGGCGCCGAAACACCGTACGTTTTCATGAAGGCGCGGCTGCCGAGATCCGCAATGTTGCAGGGCGGCACAATGACCGAGGCGTCGTTAGGCGCAGTCTCAACAAGGTCGCCAGAGGCACTGGCGGAGCTCAGCGCAAGTATGCTGTCGAGATCGAGCAGGGCACTGCGAAGTGCGTCAGCCGAAGCAACAGCCTTGGTCTCCGCGGCGGGAGCAGCCTTCTTTTGCACGGGGGCCGAAGGAGCAGGCGACGGAGAAGAAGAAGAAGAAGACGGCGCGTTGTCCTTGTTGAGGATCGGGTCACGGGTCTCATCCTGCTCGTCAATGTTGAGACGCGCGTGGAACTTGGGAGCGACAGGCTTCATGGTGCGGCTCGAGATGGCAGCCTCAATGGCAGGGTCCGCAGGCGGGAAGCTGGCAAGATCGGCCGAGGAGATGGGGTCCGCCTTGCTGTTGAAGCGACCGTTGAGCTGAATCTTGCGCACAAACTTGTTCTTCTTGGGCTTTTCACCCTTGCAGAGCGCAGCGTAGCAAGCTTCAGCCTCCGCCACAAGCTTGGAGTGGTACAGCGGCGAGATCGTGACGCCAGGAACAAGATGGGCCTTGAGCGAAGCCACAAGCTTGACGATGGTCGTCCAAGCATCCTCGTTCTGCTTATCGATGGCGCCAGCAAGGTGGTTGCGCTGGGGACCAAGCGTGGTGCGCACTGCGGTGCTACGGTGGTTGTTGGGCCCAACCTCGACGAAAACGTCGTAGTTTTGCTTGTAAATGGTCTCAACGATTTGGGGAAAGTTAGCCTGCTTCTCGTAGAGCTGGCCGGCGTACTCGCCAAAGGAGGAAGGAGCCCATTCGTCCTTGCCGCCCGTGGCGCGTGGCACAAGGCGCTTCTGGTTGATTGTGGTCCAGAGGTCAAGGCCGTCGACAACGGGAAACTCAAGGTTGGCATGAATCTTGGCGATCTCCTTGGTGTAAGGTCCCACCTCGGGGCAGTGGCCGCACATGCCCTGGGTCACGGGAAGCGCAGGAATGTTGCCACCGAGACGCGCGATCGCAGCCTTGCAGGCGTCGGGCTTGCCGCTAATGAGGGCGGTGTTGGCGTCATTGATGATGGTGAGGCGCACGTACTTGCTGTCCGGGGCGATGGCCGCCTCGATATCCTGCTTGGTGCCGCGCACAATGTAGCCTTGCCAGAATTCGTCCTTGGGGACACTCTGCGGAATGCCCCAGGCCTCGCGCAGCGCATTAAACTCAACGGCCAGAGCCTTGTTCCACACGTCGGACTCGCGAAGATCCTTGGTGAGCTGGTCGGAGATGAGACCGTTCTTCTTGGAAAAGGCGAAGATCATGGAAATCTCGCCAAGACTGAGGCCAAAGGCGGCCTTGGGCGTGATGTTGAGAACGTCGCGCGCCAGATTGGTAAAGGCAATCGAGGTGAGGATTCCAAGACGGAACATTTCAATCATGTTGCGATCAAACTCTTGCTGCTGGCTCTCGAGCTCCGACTTGAAGCTGGCGCGCGGCATGACCCAGCGGTCGCTTTCGGCCCAGAGACGGTTCGTCTTTTCGTTAATGACCTCGTGGAGTTCGGGCCAAATGCGGTGAATGTCCTGGGTGATGCCGTAGTAAGGGCTGCGGCCTTCGCCGTACATGAAGGCGACGCGGTCGCTGGCGAGCGGCTCGGGCGCGTAGCGGCTGCCAGCAGGGGAGCTCCAGTCGCGGCGCATCTTGAGGCAGCGCGGGATACCCTTGGCCGCGAGCTCGACCTCGCGCTGGAGCTTGGAGGGCGTGGAGACGAGGCTGAGAGCGAGGGGCTTTTGCGAGCCTGAAGAAGCGGCATCCTGGGCAAGGGTCTCGCCGAGGAGCTCGAGGAAGATGCGGCGGGCCTGCGCCTTGAGCTCGGACTCGCGCGGAGCGGCGCCCGTGGGCTGCAAGAAGCGCTCGCGGATCTTGTCGAGGCGACCAAGGATCTCCTCGTGGGAGTCGGCGCGCAGCACAATGAGCTTGGGCGCCTCCTCGTCGAGCGAGATGCGGTTCTCGCGCTCGTAGTGGCCCTCGGCATCGGAAAGGAGCACCGAATAGCACGAGCGCGTCTCGGAGACGCCCGAGACGGCCGCATAGCGACGCTCGCCAGGGTTCTTGAGCCAAGCGCGCGAGGTCTGGCACGCAAAGAGGGTGCTGTCCCAGGGCGCCTCAGGTGCGGGTTCATCCCAGGCGTCGCCGTTGCTGGGCAGGTAGCGGTTGTAGATGCAAAGTGCAGCCTTGATGAGGCTGGCAGCACCAGAGGCATAACCGGTGTCACCGACGGTGGCCTTGACGCTGCCCGTGGCGACGTTGCGCGGGAGCTTGTCATCGTCGCGAAGGATCGTCTGAAGGCCGCCGATTTCCTCCTCGGCAGTGAGCTCCTTGGGCAGGACGGACGGGTCCTTGAGGTGGCGGGCGGAGTCGGCGCTGAGCTCGAGCATCTCGATATCGCCCGGCTTGACGCGCGCCTGGTCGAGGGCCTCGCGCAAGCAGGCGCTAGGGACGTTGCCAGGGACGATGGCATCCATGCAAGCGTAGATACGGTCGTCCTTGGTGCAGCTGGTCTCACGCTTGAGCACAAAGGCACCGCAGCCCTCGCCGACAAAGTAGCCATCGGCGGCGGCGTCAAAGCTGGCGCGCGGGGTCTCCGAGGTGGACACCTTGAAGCGGCGAGACTTGACGTAGAGGTTCTCGGCACTACCGCAGAGATCGACACCCGCGATGACGACGCCATCGACCTCGCCGGTCTCGAGGAGGTACTTGCCGAGCTCGGCGCAGCGGTAGACGGAGTTGTTGCCCTCAGTGATCGTGAAGGAAGGGCCCGTGAAGCCCCACTGCGACGAGACGCGCGTGGCGACGAGGTTACCAATGTACGAGGTGTACGAGGTGGATGTGCCGCAGTCATTAATGTACTGCATCATGTCATTGAGCTTCTTGGAGGCTTCAGGGCGGACGCGCTCCTTGAGCGCGACGCGAGCACGGTGACGGTAGAGCTCGAGGTCGGTGCCGAGGCCGACAAAGACGGCGACATTGCCACCCTTTTTCATTCCCGAGTCGAGGATGGCGCGGTCAATGGTGGTGACGGCCAGAAGCTGCTGAGGGAGGAGCATGTCCTCAGGGGTCATGGGCGTGCGGAGGCGCTGGAAGTCGACCTCAACATCCTCAATGTAGCAGCCGTGTGGGGTGTCCTTGACGCCACAGAGGTCAAGAAAGTCCTTGTCCTTGCCGAGAAAGCGCCAGCGCTTTTCTGGGAGCGGGATGGCACCATGAGCGCCGGTGTAAATGGCACGCTCGAAGGCGTCGAGTCCCTTGAGAGCGCCAAAGGTGGCGTCCATGCCAGTAATGGCGATGCGCATGTTGCTCTCACCGCCGCAGCGGGCCGAGAGCGCAGAGATGGAGTCGTGGCCCGTGCAGGCGGCGTTGGAGGGGTCGTGCTCCTCAAAGACGGCGTGGGCGTTGGTGCCACCAAAGCCAAAGGCCGAGAGACCGGCGCGCTTGGGCTCGCCGTTGGTCTCTGGCCATGGGATGGCCTCACCGGAGACGACAAGAGGGTCCATCTTGGTCTCGTCATCGATACCCGGGGTGGGCGGGATGATGCCATGCTTCATGGAGAGGAGGACCTTGCACATACCAGCAAAGCCGGCTGCGACGAGGGTGTGTCCAAAGTTGCCCTTTGTGGTGCCGAAACGGGGGACCTTGCCTTCAAAGCAGGCCTTGACGGCGTCGATTTCCACACGATCACCCTGGGGCGTGCCGGTGGCGTGGCACTCGACGTACTGAATCTTGTGCGGGTGCACGTTGATGCGCGTGTAGGTATCCATGAGGCACTTTTTCTCGCTGGGGAGAAGGGGCTTGAGCGGCAGACCTGTACCGGAGTTGCTGACATTGGCGCCGAGAAGGGTGCCGTAGATGTGGTCGCCGTCGCGGATGGCATCGTCGAGACGCTTGAGGACCATGATGGAGCCGCCCTCACCCGGGGTGAGGCCCTGGCTGTCCTTGTGCAGCGGCATGGACACGTTCTGGCCCGTGCCGACGGGCATGGCCTGGAAGGTGGAAAAGCCCGAAAGGATGAAGAAGGGCTCCGGCAGGCAGGTGGCACCGCAGAGCATGACGTCGGCGGCGCCGGAGACGAGATGATCCTGCGCGAGGCGGAGCACGTAGAGCGCCGTGGCGCATGCTGCGTCGACCGAGTAGTGAAGGGCGCCGAGGTTGAGTTCTTCGGCGACGAAGGAGGCCGGGTCCATGAAGATGCGGCGGTCACCGGCCTCGGGTTTGTTGGACTGCTCGCGTTCGGACCAGTGGGAGGCGTCCTTGAAGACGCGGGCTCCGAGCTTTTTCTCGACATGGTTTTGGTACACGTTGAGGAGTTCACCCTGGAGGTTGTCCATGGGGAACGAGAGGCAGCCGCTGACGATGCCGCAGCGTGTCGAGTCTTTGACGGATGTCTCTGCGAGTGCCTGCTTGGCGAGGTTGAGGAGGAGTTCGTGCTCGTTGTCGATCTCGTTCTCGTCAAGGGTGCCGTACGATTCGTTGCAAAAGGTGTCGGCATACTTGCTGCGCTCTGCTTTGTAGTGCTCGGCGCGGTAGTTGGAGCCGAGTCGTTTGTCGCTGATCACCTTGGACTCGACCTTGCCGTTCATGAGCACCTCCCAGAACTCGTCCTTCGTTTTGCACCCGGCGTACTGGACGGCCATGCCGACGACGGCGATGCGCTTTTCATCGTGCATCTCATGCGCGGCGCTCACATTCCGAGCGGCCATTTTGGCTGGCTGCTCTGCTTGCCTGCCCGTGCGACCGCACCCGTCTCTTCTGAAAATCGAGCTAGACGCTGACACCCGTGTCGTGTCTGTCCTCTAGCTCGTGCTCGTGCTCGTGCTCGTGCTCGTGCTCGAGCTCGCCGCCGCCGCTGCTGCTGCTGCTGCTGTTGTGCTGGTCGCCGCAAGACCCTCTCTCCGAGACCGCTCGAGCCCGAGACCGCGAGCGCGAGAGCTTTTGGTTTGCTGCTGCTTCTCTGCGCGCCGGAGTGAGGGCGTGAATTGGTCGATTGATCGAGCGATCTTCCACCGCGGCGCCCGCTACGCAAGCACAAGACACACGAGGCCAAGCAAGCGCTCGAGGCCAAGCTCGCGGCGCAGGCTTGCCAGGCGAGCGAGGCAACGCAAGGCAAGCGAGGAGGAGGACCTGCGAGCCTAGCGAGCTCGCGAGCGAGCTAGCTCGCGCCGTCGTCGCCCGCGCCCGCGTCTCCGTCCGAGCGCCGTTCATTCATCCATCGCTCCGTCCATCGCTCCATCCATCGCTCGCGCCGTCGCCGCTCCGTCGCGACGCTCGCGCGGCCGCCTCCCGCGCCCAGCCGCGGGCGCAGCGGCGCGGCGACGAGGCCCTGCGACGCGGCGGCGGCGGCGGCGAGGGGCCCGCGGCGGCGACGACGTCGCAGCCTGCCGCCGTCGCGCGCTGGAAGAGAAGGAAGCGGCCGCTCCGGGATCCAAGGCGCTGCGGGGGCGAAGAAGTAAAGCCCGGCCGCAGTGCAGTGCAGCTGCGAATGCTGCTGCTGCAGCAGCGGCAGGCGGATCGACCGGCAGCGGGCGGATGCAGGCGGCAGGCGGAGATGCGTGCGTGCAGCGCGCGCGTGCTTGCGTAAGGGCGAGGAGGAGAAGCTGCACTGCGGCTCACAAAACAAACAAACTGGCCGAAGAAATCAGGTCAAAGCAAAGCAGAGCAAAGCAAAGCAAAGCAAATCGAAGAAGCCCGAGCTAGCCAGCTAGCTAGCTAGCGCCCGCGCTGCGGCGGAGCGCGTGACGGAGGCCGCACGGGGCAGGCATTGTAGCTGCTGCCTGGCACGCGGGCGGCGCGGCGAGGCGAGGGAGCGAGAGGTAGGTTTTTAAGGCTCGTGCGGAAGGAAGCCTAAACAAAATAGGCACGCGAGGGAGGGAGCGTGCGTGCGTGCGTGGGTGCGTGCGTGGTCCCTAAGACGCTTTTCTGCCTGTCTGGACTGACTGCGACGGAGCGCGTGCGTCCCCTCTGGAGGCCGCCGTTGCTTAGGTTACCTCACTCGCGCACTTTCGCCGGCCCTTCGTGCGTCCATTGATCCATTCGCAGTGAAGGGCGCGTGCATTGGCAGTGGTGTGGACGCAAGTCGAGCAAAATGAGCTACCTAACTGGCGGCTGACCAACCCTGACGATAGTATAACATAAGAACTAATCAACACATCAACGAACGAACTCACAATACTACGGAGGCGGCGTCGCTGACGTACGGCTGCCACGCACGAGTACGTCAGCACAGCCATCGCCATCGCCGGCCAGCTGCCCTGCAGTGTGACCTCGCGAGTCCCGTCCAGCCCGCCGGCTGCGGCCGGCGAATCCACCGCGAGCGAGCGAGCGAGCGAGCGAGCGAGCGCGAGTCTAGCTGCAGCTGCAGCTGTGCAGGTCTCGGTCCTGAAGGCCCCGCCAATGATCGCCGGAGGAGAAGGAAAGCCAAGCGCGAGTCAGGCGGCAGGCACAGACGTGGTGGAATGGACCGGGACCAGAACAGCTGTGGCAACAGGCAGCTGCGATCGTTGGATCCTCCAGGCACCACGAGACGCCGCGTACGCAATGGTCTCCGGCATGCACGCCGCCGCCAGCCCTCCTTCTCGAAAGCGTGCGTCGTATGGCGGCCGGCCAGACTCGCCTTGCCTCGCACGGCATCGCATCGCATCGCATCGCATCGCGTGGCGGCTTCTTCAACCATGGCAAAAGTCGCGTTGATCCTCGCATGATCCCGCCTCGCGAAGCACCACTCCGCTCCGCCCTCTCTTGCCGCACTCACGCGCGGACGCACGCACGCGCGCACGGAGGCAGGCAGGCAGGCAGGCATCCAGAAGGGGCGCAAGCGAGGCCACGCTGGCGCCGCGCTGCGCTCCTGCGAGCGACGGCGACTGCGACTGCGACCTGCGACTGCGAGGGCTCTTGCGTCATCCGCCTGATGCGGCCGCCGGCCGGAAGAGGCCGCCCCGCAGCCTCCCCGGTGCGGGGCCGCGCCGGGACGTCTAGCCTGCGTCCCCTGCGATGCGAGGCGGCGACGTCTGCGCTGTCGTCGGGTCTTGTGCGAGGTTTAAAATTGCTTTCTATACGCTGTAATGCACAGGACCCGGAGTAGCATGGCGCGGGGGCGACCTCCGACGCGGCCGGAAGACGGCGCCCACAGCGCGCGCTCGGGTTCGCGGGCTGCGTCCGGGCGAGGTGCGCAAGCAGGCGGCGCGCGGTCCGGCTGCGGGAGAGGTGTGGACGGTGCGGGGGGAACCCGCCGCCGCTTACGTGTGCCTGCGACGGAGGCGCGGCGGTGCCCAGCACGTAGGAACCGCCTAAGAGGGTTTACAACGGACAGCCCGTCGCAGGCAGGCGCAGTGGCGGGTCTTTCTTTCGTTCTCTCCCGGCAGGAAGAGAGGGGGGAGAGAGAGATAGAGAGGAAAAGCCTGATTGTGGCCGTGTGGCTGTGATAGAGACTTGGGCAGCCACCATGGCCAGCGACAATGACTTGGCTGGCTGAAGATACAGACATGGCCTCTATCTGCATTGCGGCATTGGCCATGTCGTCGTCGGGTTTCGCTTGCGGCGACGATCGAGGGTTGGATCGCGCGGGCAGATTAGACAGACAGCTGGGACGTACGCACGCACGCACGCACGCACGCACGCACGCACGCAAGCACGCACGAACGAACGGACGAACGAACGTGCGTACGGGCCTGCTCGCCGCTGCCGCGGCTGCAGAAAAGTGGATGGAGTTTTCCACTCCAGTCCACTCCACTCCACTCCACGCCACTCCACTCAGCCAGCCAGCCAGCCAGCTGCGCTTGAGCGGAGCGACGGCTGTTCCTGCGTCTCTTGAACTTGAATTCGAATAAATCTTTTTACTTGCCTCTTATTGCTGCGTTGATAAGTACAGGACGAACCCGGATGATGTTCAAGTTAGCTCACCACCTAAAAACAAAAAATGTAAAGGCGCGGCGCAGAACCGTGCATCTGCCGAGGAGCGCGTGAACCGCTGCCGCGCGTGCGGTGCGTGCGTGCTCACCTGTATCTGCGTCGCCGGCAAGGGCGCTGTGCTGCATCCATCGCTCGCAGTCGAATCGCCCGCGCCTTCTGCCCCGGCGTGCCCTAAAGCATAGGCTATAGGTGCCTTCCTTCCTTCCTGGAAAGAAAGAATACCGTATGGTATCAGGTATGAAGAAAACCTACCTCGCGCCTCCGGACCCACCGGCGCGCGGCCAGCCAGACCCGCGCGGCCAGCTAGTTCATGCCAGCCTCGGGAGGTATCCATCGGTCTCTCGCCATCGCCCGTGCCGCTCCAAGTTATTCATATCATTCTCTCTGTGCCTGCGCCATGGCATCATCTTGGCTTATCTTCTGCGCGTCCCACTCTTGTCTCCCAAAGCCGGCAAGGCCGGGCCAGGCCGCAGCCGCGCACGGAAAACCCCAGGCAAGCAAGCAAGCAAGCAAGCACGCACGCAAGCCATCCAACCTGGCCTCGCCCGCCTCGCATGCATCACGCTGCCTCGCACGCGGCCGCGCGCGTCTGCGCGAGACGGCGCTGTTTTCTCCTCTCCTCCTCCTCCTCGTCCCCGCCTCCCCCTCGCCTCTGCTCTCCTCGCTTCCTGCGCGCCGCTGCGGGGGAGAAGGAAGACAGGGGGACTCGGGAGGAAGAGGAGAGCGGGGAGGAAGGAGGGCGGCGACGGCATCGCCAGACGACGACGGCGGCGGGGGACGCGGGGCGCGCGTCCCCCGTGCGTGGCAGCATGATGCATGCGGCGCCGCGGCGCGAGGAGGCGAGGCCAGATGGGGAGGCGTGGATACGGGCGGCGGCGAGGCAGGCAGACCCCGAACCCCGAGGGTAAAACTACACAAACAGACAGACAGCCGCAGGCTGCCTGGCAATAAGACTCACGCACGCACGCACGGATCGATCGAGCGAGCGAGCGCCCGATCGAACGGACGGACGTGAGAACCAGCAAGGAAGCAGCAGCAGCAGCAGCAGCAGCAGCAGCTCGAGAGAGAGAGAGAATGGCAGCCCGCCTGCAGGAGCAAAAGGGAGGCGAGATGGATACCCGCATCGCCATCATCGGCATGTCGGCCATCCTCCCCTGCGGCACGACCGTGCGCGAGTCGTGGGAGACCATCCGCGCCGGCATCGACTGCCTGTCGGATCTCCCCGAGGACCGCGTCGACGTGACGGCGTACTTTGACCCCGTCAAGACCACCAAGGACAAGATCTACTGCAAGCGCGGTGGCTTCATCCCCGAGTACGACTTTGACGCCCGCGAGTTCGGACTCAACATGTTCCAGATGGAGGATTCGGACGCAAACCAGACCATCTCGCTTCTCAAGGTCAAGGAGGCCCTCCAGGACGCCGGCATCGACGCACTCAGCAAGGAGAAGAAGAACATCGGCTGCGTGCTCGGCATTGGCGGCGGCCAAAAGTCCAGCCACGAGTTCTACTCGCGCCTTAATTATGTTGTCGTGGAGAAGGTCCTCCGCAAGATGGGCATGCCCGAGGAGGACGTCAAGGTCGCCGTCGAAAAGTACAAGGCCAACTTCCCCGAGTGGCGCCTCGACTCCTTTCCTGGCTTCCTCGGCAACGTCACCGCCGGACGCTGCACCAACACCTTCAACCTCGACGGCATGAACTGCGTTGTCGACGCCGCTTGCGCCTCGTCCCTCATCGCCGTCAAGGTCGCCATCGACGAGCTGCTCCACGGCGACTGCGACATGATGGTCACCGGTGCCACCTGCACGGATAACTCCATCGGCATGTACATGGCCTTCTCCAAGACCCCCGTGTTCTCCACGGACCCCAGCGTGCGCGCCTACGACGAAAAGACAAAGGGCATGCTCATCGGCGAGGGCTCCGCCATGCTCGTCCTCAAGCGCTACGCCGATGCCGTCCGCGACGGCGATGAGATCCACGCTGTCATTCGCGGCTGCGCCTCCTCCAGTGATGGCAAGGCCGCCGGCATCTACACGCCCACCATCTCGGGCCAGGAGGAGGCCCTCCGCCGCGCCTACAACCGCGCCTGCGTCGACCCGGCCACCGTCACCCTCGTCGAGGGTCACGGCACCGGTACTCCCGTTGGCGACCGCATCGAGCTCACCGCTCTGCGCAACCTCTTTGACAAGGCCTACGGCGAGGGCAACACCGAGAAGGTCGCTGTGGGCAGCATCAAGTCTACCATCGGCCACCTCAAGGCCGTCGCCGGTCTCGCCGGTATGATCAAGGTCATCATGGCGCTCAAGCACAAGACTCTCCCGGGCACCATCAACGTCGATAACCCACCCAACCTCTACGACAACACGCCCATCAACGAGTCCTCGCTCTACATTAACACCATGAACCGTCCCTGGTTCCCGCCCCCTGGTGTGCCCCGCCGCGCCGGCATTTCGAGCTTTGGCTTTGGTGGCGCCAACTACCACGCCGTGCTCGAGGAGGCCGAGCCCGAGCACACGACCGCGTACCGCCTCAACAAGCGCCCGCAGCCCGTGCTCATGATGGCCGCCACGCCCGCGGCCCTCCAGTCGCTCTGCGAGGCCCAGCTCAAGGAGTTCGAGGCCGCCATCAAGGAGAACGAGACCGTCAAGAACACCGCCTACATCAAGTGCGTCAAGTTCGGCGAGCAGTTCAAGTTCCCTGGCTCCATCCCGGCCACAAACGCGCGCCTTGGCTTCCTCGTCAAGGACGCTGAGGATGCCTGCTCCACCCTCCGTGCCATCTGCGCCCAGTTCGCCAAGGATGTCACCAAGGAGGCCTGGCGCCTCCCCCGCGAGGGCGTCAGCTTCCGCGCCAAGGGCATTGCCACCAACGGCGCCGTCGCCGCGCTCTTCTCCGGCCAGGGCGCGCAGTACACGCACATGTTTAGCGAGGTCGCCATGAACTGGCCCCAGTTCCGCCAGAGCATTGCCGCCATGGACGCCGCCCAGTCCAAGGTCGCTGGCAGCGACAAGGACTTTGAGCGCGTCTCCCAGGTCCTCTACCCGCGCAAGCCGTACGAGCGTGAGCCCGAGCAGGACCACAAGAAGATCTCCCTCACCGCCTACTCGCAGCCCTCGACCCTGGCCTGCGCTCTCGGTGCCTTTGAGATCTTCAAGGAGGCCGGCTTCACCCCGGACTTTGCCGCCGGCCACTCGCTCGGTGAGTTCGCCGCCCTCTACGCCGCGGGCTGCGTCGACCGCGACGAGCTCTTTGAGCTTGTCTGCCGCCGCGCCCGCATCATGGGCGGCAAGGACGCGCCTGCCACCCCCAAGGGCTGCATGGCCGCCGTCATTGGCCCCAACGCCGAGAACATCAAGGTCCAGGCCGCCAACGTCTGGCTCGGCAACTCCAACTCGCCTTCGCAGACCGTCATCACCGGCTCCGTCGATGGTATCCAGGCCGAGAGCGCCCGCCTCCAGAAGGAGGGCTTCCGCGTCGTGCCTCTTGCCTGCGAGAGCGCCTTCCACTCGCCCCAGATGGAGAACGCCTCGTCGGCCTTCAAGGATGTCATCTCCAAGGTCTCCTTCCGCACCCCCAAGGCCGAGACCAAGCTCTTCAGCAACGTCTCTGGCGAGACCTACCCCACGGATGCCCGCGAGATGCTTACGCAGCACATGACTAGCAGCGTCAAGTTCCTCACCCAGGTCCGCAACATGCACCAGGCCGGTGCGCGCATCTTTGTCGAGTTTGGACCCAAGCAGGTGCTCTCCAAGCTTGTCTCCGAGACCCTCAAGGACGACCCCTCGGTTGTCACCGTCTCTGTCAACCCGGCCTCGGGCACGGATTCCGACATCCAGCTCCGCGACGCTGCCGTCCAGCTCGTTGTCGCTGGCGTCAACCTTCAGGGCTTTGACAAGTGGGACGCCCCCGATGCCACCCGCATGCAGGCCATCAAGAAGAAGCGCACTACCCTCCGCCTCTCGGCCGCCACCTACGTCTCGGACAAGACCAAGAAGGTCCGCGAGGCCGCCATGAACGACGGCCGCTGCGTCACCTACCTCAAGGGCGCTGCCCCGCTCATCAAGGCCCCGGAGCCCGTTGTCGACGAGGCCGCCAAGCGCGAGGCCGAGCGTCTCCAGAAGCAGCTTCAGGATGCCCAGCGTCAGCTCGACGACGCCAAGCGCGCCGCCGCCGAGGCCAACTCCAAGCTCGCCGCTGCCAAGGAGGAGGCTAAGACCGCCGCTGCTTCGGCCAAGCCCGCAGTTGACACTGCTGTTGTCGAAAAGCACCGTGCCATCCTCAAGTCTATGCTTGCGGAGCTCGATGGCTACGGATCGGTCGACGCTTCTGCCCTCCAGCAGCAACAGGCGGCCCCCGCCCCGGTCAAGGCTGCTGCGCCTGCCGCCCCCGTCGCCTCGGCCCCTGCCCCGGCTGTCTCGAACGAGCTTCTTGAGAAGGCCGAGACTGTCGTCATGGAGGTCCTCGCCGCCAAGACTGGCTACGAGACTGACATGATCGAGGCTGACATGGAGCTCGAGACTGAGCTCGGCATTGACTCCATCAAGCGTGTCGAGATTCTCTCCGAGGTCCAGGCCATGCTCAACGTCGAGGCCAAGGACGTCGACGCCCTCAGCCGCACTCGCACTGTTGGTGAGGTCGTCGATGCCATGAAGGCCGAGATCGCTGGTGGCTCCGCCCCGGCGCCTGCCGCCGCTGCTCCGGCTCCGGCTCCGGC
>BGKB01000073.1:0-30981 GCA_003116975.1 Aurantiochytrium sp. KH105
AAGTTGTAGGGCATCGCCGTCTTGATCGCCGTGATCGATTGCAACGAGCAGAGCGGGACGAAGAGCTTCGTCAGGATTCTCGGCCGGGAAATACGGTCAGTCAACAGCAGCGGCCAGCAGGAACATGACAACGTTGTTGAAGACCGACGCAAGACGAGGCAAGAGGGAAGAGGATGGAGGGAGTATAAATCATCAACAAAAGAACAGCAGGCATGATCACGCGAAAAAGAAAAAGGGGGGGAAAGGGAAAGAGTGTAGGAGGAGAGAAGGTGGACGATGATGAGGGGAAATCGGGGAAAACGACGAAAGAGGTGTAGGTCTGGAGTGCTACATGACAATGAGACCGTCAACAAGAGTGGCCTTGAGTCGCGCGGCGAGGCCGACATCCATGGTCTCAGAGAGCATGAGGCGAGTAACACGAAGCTGTGCAGCTGTCATGTTCTGCATTTGCTGATCAAAGGTCATGCGGAGCTCCCACTCGAATTCCCAGTGGTTCTCGATGTTGCCGAAGCTGTCGATGGATTGCTCGCGGCGCGTATGACGCACTTGTGCAAAGCCCTTGGATAGCGTGATGGTGATGCGCCAGCCATCAGAGCTGCGGACGTCCTTGGTGGGGAATTGCATCGTCAGCTTTTCCTTGATGGCAACCGTGCTTTGCAAGACCACGTTCTGGTGAATGCACTTGAGCACCTTGGTGACCTTGGAATCGACCCCGACGGCCTCGATAATCTGCCTTACGACAAGCTGCAGATCGCTTGCCTCTGTGACGGAAGCCTGGATCTCGCGGACTTCCTCGATAACGGCGGCCTGAACATCCTCGTCCGGTTCAAGATAGGCGAGGAGCACAACAATGAGATCAACAATAAGGCGCACGACGGACGCGTTCGAGCTCAGTTCGTTCGCCTTGATCGACGAGCGGCCGTCCTTCTTGCGGCGCAGGGACCAACGCGCGAGGCGGGAGTTGCGACGCGCCTCGGCTTCCGCGTCGACGCCACTAGTGCTACTGTCCTCGGGTGCTCCGAATGCAGAGTCGGCCGAGTCGGGGATGACTTCCTCGCCGTCAATGCTCTCCGACGCGTCAACGGCGGGCTTCATGGCGAGATGTGTGCTGGCTGGGTTGCTGGCGCCGGGTGCGAGATAAAGAATCTCGTCGTTATGGTCAAGCACACAAACGCGACGCACGAGCCGCGGAAGATCCTTGCAGACGGGGAGGTTGAAGACATCGTCCTGCCACATTTCATTCATCGAGTCGTAGATGACGGCCTCCGAGGTCGAATCGTCCGAGCCGAGGACTGCATCGAGCTTGGTCCGCGACGTATTCCGCGAAGACATCATGAACGAGGTCTTGCGCACGCGCGGCATCGTTGACTTGCCCGACGAAGAGGGGAACTTGAGGCGAGTGATTTTCGTTCGAGACCACACTTGCGTTGCGGCATCGCGGGCAATCTTCGCGCCGCCCATCATTTTGTCTCGGACTTTGGTGTTGTGCGTCAAATCTGAAGCGTCGTCGTCGTCGTCTTCGTCCTCATCATCCTCGGCGATATCGTCGAGGCCTCCCTCGGCCTCATTGTCCAGATCGATATCACCATCCCGATGCTCCTCCAGCTCTTCAATGCTGTCCATCACGTCGCCTTCGAGGGGGTCCGCTGTCGCCTCATTTCCCGAGTTGCTGCGTTTCTTCGCGTCGTCGTCCACGACAACGGTCGCCTTCCGCAGCTCGTTGAGCAGCACCGAGAAGAGGGACATTTCCTTCTCGCGGGCCGCCACGCGGGTGCGCCCTCGCTCCCTCGCTCGCTTGCTCCCTCGCCTGGGTACCTCGAACCCTCTCTTTGACTTTAGGCCCGCGAGTGAGTGCGTCTAATCAAAATCAATCGCTGGCAGCCAGCCTAGCCTTGGTGGCGAGACCTTGCTCGCTCGCTCGCTCGCTCGCAGGCGGAAAGCTCTCGCCGATTCGCGAGAGGCGCCTGCAGAGACCAGGTCAGGTCTGCCTGCTCCTCCGCGCTCGGCCGCCCCGGCTACGCCGCGCGGCGTAGCGAAGCGTACTTACAGCCGGCCCCGCGACTGTACGCGCAAATACGCAGCTTCTGCACGCACGTGCTGTGTATACACCTTGGTATGTGTATTCGTATGTAGGGTAAAACCTCCGATTAGCACATCACACCGATTTGCTACAGAATCGGCGCCCGAGAAATCGTATAGGAGTTAACTACTACTCACTAAGACCATGTTGCAAATCAATGGTATTTTTAAATAGGCCATAAAATAAGCCAAATAAGCCGGCCAATACATTTGTATGAGAAAACGTGTATCAATGGATTCCTGGCGGTCGAAGGACATGTACGATCTCGAGCGACTTAAAGGCATCGAGGCTCAAGACAAGTCCCGTGAGGCTGCAATCAAGGCGAAGAAACAGAAGACGGTCAAACAATTCGTTGAAGAAGCAGGTGTCCGCGCTTTCCTACTCCAATAAGGATTTCTCGTTCGAGTTTGCGCGAGACGACAAGATTACAAAAACAAAACTCATTGAGGTCCTACAACTCGCAGGGAAACGTGTTTCGATTCAGCGGTCTCGGCAAGAGCTGCTGGAGCTTGTACGTTCCCTCTCTGCAAGCTCAGAGGAACATGTCTCAGAAGAGGCGAGCTCATCACGCGAACCAAACCCTCCTCAGAACGCTGATGAAGTTCCAGCTGGAACGTCGGAGAGCGTTCCGGATACAATGGAAGAGGAGGATCTCGTGAAAGCGGCACTTTTTGCAAACGCTGCTCTTTCTGGGTACACAGGCGGCAAGCTAAACGTTGCCATTTGGTGAGCTCCTTGACCAAGATCAAACAATGGGATAAAAACCTTCCTTGGCAANTATGTATGTATGTATGGGCTGCACGCGCTCGCTGCCAGGGCTCGCTCACGGCTCGGCCTGGCCGCCTCTCGCCGCCTCGGGCGCGGCGCAAGCGGAGCGCCGGCTGCGCGCACCTGCGAGCGGGCGCGGGCGCTGGCCCTCTGGTCCCGCGCGAGAGCGCGAGCGCGAGCACGAGCGGGCGCGGGCGCAGACGCCGCAAGCGTGCGCCGCACGTGCACGCGCTGCTGCTGCGTGCCGATTCGACTTCTCCGGCCCCTCGCAGGCAAGCCGAGGCAGGCAAGCAAGCAGGCAGGCAGGCGGACGCGGTGCCGACGGCTGCCGCGGGAGGGCTCCCCTCTCCTCTCCGCTCCGCTGCGCGCGGGGCTCCCGCTCTCGCCTCCGCGCGCGAACCCTCTGCGGCCGTGACTTCAACTTTGCTCTGCCTGCTGGCTGGGTTTGCTTGCTCGCAATCTCGCCGTGGCCTGCGCTGCGCGCAGGGAGCTGATACGAGTTTAAGCAGCGCACGCGGGCCCAGCGCGCACACCCTCGAGGCAGAGGATATACTTGAAGGTGTCGCGCGTGCCGGCCATGAGCTGGAGGATATCCTTGTTTAGCAACCGTCGCGGCGCCGCGCCGCCGCACTTCTTCACTTTCTTTCTCCAAGTTGGGCAGGGAGATTGCATAGTTTTCGGCTGGCCAAAAACAGCGGCCGCGGTTTTGTTTTGCGTTTTGCGCGATGGAGGCCAAGCAATCACTGCGCGAGGTGTTTTGGCGATAAAGCAAAAAAGCGTAAATCAGGCCCTAGCCTACTGCTGACCAGCCTTTTTATGAACGCTGAGCGGCTCGCTTCCCATTCCCTTTGCGTGGGACGATACCGCCAGAATCATTGTTCTTTGGTTGGGTGTTTTATTTTAGGGTCAAGGAGGTGTGTACATGAACAGCCGGAGCAGAGCATAGCGATCTGTCTTCTGGCGTCGTTTGCGCCACGCGTGGGAAAGCTCGATGCAAGGTCATGTCTCAATGCGATGACCTCGAGGTTTGTATGGCATGATGAATGATGAAAACTGTCTTGGCACCAGCACCAGTGGGTAAAAGAGGAAACGAAGCTTCGACATTGATATCTTTCATCAGGACAGGCCGCGGTCGCGGTCGCGGTCGCGCTCGCGGTCTCCCGAAGCCCGCAAAGATGCGTTTACACTCTGCTCCCTCAATTGAATAACCAAAACATCACCAGCACGAGAAGTGATCACCAGCAGCAGAAGGCGAAGGAAATGAAACAACAACGTTTTGTCCGTCGTCAGACCTTGATGTGCCCATTTCCGTACCGTGTATGCTCGTAATCGCCTAATTCGCATTGTACCTTGTAGACAAATGTATGCTTGCGATCGCAAAAGTAGTTCCATGTAGTAAACATGTGTATGCTCGTGATTCCCCGACGCGATATGATGTGATCTAAACGACCACGTTGAAATGGCCGCGTTGATTCAAATAGTCCTGGGTGATCTCCACTTCATCTAAAGATGTACGAGCGTCGACCAAACCGACCTATTGAATTGATCAAATGGCCCTTTCCTTGTTCGTCGACTCTTTGTCGCGAAATCATTCGCTACACTTTTGTTCCAGGGCCCTTCATTCTCAACCACCATCGACGGCCACCGCAATGAAGAGCTCATCATGCCGAAATCGACGATTGGTGACGATCGTTCGAAGACCACATGCAGGAAGCTGAGCTAGCTAGCTAGCTGCCCAGGCGATCTCCTCTCGGACGCACTCTTTGTTTCGTCTCGTTTGCAGCGGGGAAACAACGTGTGAACGAAGCTTGGTAAAATTGCAAAGCCGCGACAACAAACAGCCGCACGCGAGCGCGAAGGGGACGAGGCGCCGCGACACCGGACAGATAGGGGAGGGGGCGAGCGAGCGGGCGAGCAAGCGCGCACGCAAACGGACGCATCAACGAACGAGCGAAAGAAGGGAGCACGGCGAACGAGCGAGCGAGCGAGCGAGAGCAAAAAGGGCCGACACCATGCCGACGGACCGCCGGCGCGTCAAGAGGGAGCTGGAGGAGTGCGCCAAGGACGAGGTAAGTCACGAGCCTGCATGTGGTGCTCGCGGAAATTGAGGTCGAGATTGAGCTTGTGTACGAGTCTGGTCTGCGGCTCGAGCAAAGAAAAGATGGATGAGAAATCAACTGAGATGTGCAAGGTGCGCTCTTGCACTCTCTCTCTCTGGTTTTATGCTCCCCTTCTTTTATATATTTCCTTAGTCCTGAATTCATGCAGCTCATTAGCTCGCGTACTTCTTTTTACCTCAACCACTTTATTGCGTCCACAATCAATCACCTGACAAAGCGCTCCGTCCAAGAATTGACCGCTGACTGACATGAATCTTTTGCAAACGATTTCCAGGAGCTAACGGGCGTCTCTGTACGACTGGTCAACGATGGGGACTACACGCACCTGACGGGCAAGATCAAGGGCCCTTCTGGAACGTGCTACGAAGGCGGTATCTTTTCCGTTGACATTGAGATTCCAGAGTCGTATCCGTTCGAGCCTCCCAAGATGCGCTTCATTACCAAGATTTGGCATCCGAACGTCAGCTCGCAGACTGGCGCCATTTGCCTTGATATCCTCAAGGATCAATGGTCGCCCGCTCTCACCATCAAGACCGCCCTTGTGTCCTTGCAAGCACTCCTCTCGGCGCCAGAACCCACTGACCCGCAGGATGCTCAGGTAGCAAGACAGTATCTTGATGAGCCTGAAACCTTTCAAAGGACGGCCGAGTTCTGGACGAACACGTATGCCACCGAAGCCACCGAGGATGAGGTCGTCAAGCGCATCTGCGACATGGGATTTCCCGAAGATCGGGTCGTTGCTGCGCTGCGCGAGACCAATGGCGACGAGGAGGCGGCTCTCGAGAAGCTGCTTTCTGAAGCGTAGAAATGCCACTTTCCGAAATTGGTCTCGCCAACGCTTTCTTTTTTACTTATTCAAGTGTGCGTGTCTGTGTGACGCTTTGACAACCAACGAACGAACGAACGAACGAACGAAGGACCTTGTACTGGATCTAGGTTATACAGGGCGGTAATTTCTAACTAATCGCACAGAAGAGGAGCCACGATTTCCCCTCCTTCCCTCCTTTCTCAAAAGTTGAACCTTCAAACTTGCACGGCAGACTCGGCTTGTCCTTCTTGCTTCTCAGGCTTTGAACGTGATGAACTCCTGGAAATTCTCAAGTCAATAGGACACAGTAGCTAGCGCTGTACGCGTCATTTCTCCCCGCCTGCTGTGGAGGCCTTATCGCCATTCTCGGCCTCAGCGGCTGCCTTCTCGCGTTCACTCCTGCAGCAGGCTTCCCAGCGCTCCACAAAGTCTGTGCACTTGCTCTGATCATATCCCTTGGTCGCCAGACAGTGCTGGATCTCACAAGCGAGCTTCTTGCATCTTCGCGAACGCAAACAAGGGTCAGGATTTCCCTCCTGCGGCCGGCGGCCGGCGCCCTGGTACACGAAGACCATCTTCTTTCTCTCCTTCTTCTTTTTCTTCTTGTTCTTGTTCTTCGACGACGACGACGACCGAGACCGAGACCGAGACCGAGACCAAGACCGAGACCGAGACCGAGACCGAGACCGAGACCGAAACCGAGACCGAGACCAAGTCCAAGACCAAGTCCAAGACCAATTTGACGAATGCCAGCCCACCCGCTCGCTCCCAGCGACCAAGCAAGCAAGCAAGCAAGCAACCGAGTCGAAACGCAGCGAGCTGGCAGCCGCAGCGCGAGCACAGCGCTCCGTCCAGACCGCAAACCTGCTCGTCGCGGTGACGGTCCCGCGCTCTCCAGAAAACTTGTCGGAATAGGCGGTCTGGCCTGTCTGCCTGTGAGCCTGCCTGGCAAACGCCGCGAAAGCAGAGCGTCTCAGCGTCGCCCGCATGATCTCGCTCGCCGAAGACGACGACGCTGACGAAGACAACGAGGACACGCGCAACGAGGCGGACGACATGGAGAATAGCGGCGGAGAAGATGACGACGTGCTCATCGTCGAAGAAGGCGGGACCGGCAACCTTGGAGACGCAGACGGGAGAGTCGTGAGTGCAAGACAGCAGCTACGACAAAGGCTTGGTCAAAAGCGCGCTCGACCGGTTGTTGTTGACCTCCTTGGTGATGATGTTGATTCTCTCGGTAAAGACGTTGACGGAGCATATGTGGCCTCGAGCGATCACAAAGTTGGCCGCGAAGGAAGACATCGTCAAGGCGTTGGGGTATTGAAGACTCCTCATATCGTCACTGACGCTGCAAACCTTGACGAAGTCCTTGCACGGCAATTGCAACAACAAGAATGCGAGCATGAGGCACTCGACGAAGCTTTGGCAAGAGAGGTGCAACTTCAAGAGGAAAGCAGTTTTCGTCAGCATCAGCAAGAGCAACAGCAAGGGCGACAACATTATAAACGGACTCGTCGGCATCGTCGACCCCGTTCGGAACCTGTACAGGTCCGGCTTCGACAAGCATGCGGAAGCGAGTTACTCAGACCCTTGAACGATTGGCAATGCTCACGCCCTGTTCACGAAGCAGAGAGGGATGAACTTGAGCAAGTTGATCCAAGCACTTCTTTGGAACCTCATGGTCTTTGGAGCGATGCTGCGTTCCCAGCGACGGTAGCATCAATCTGTGGCTCGACACGTGATCCTGAGCAGGGCCCTCCTCGAGCGCCACGATGTCAGTGCGGCCTTGCAGCGGTGCAAAAGACAGTCTGGAAGGAAACCGTCAATACGGGACGGCGGTTCTGGACATGTGCCAAACGCACTTGCAAATTCTTTCGGTGGGCTGAACCGAGCGAATGGAGCATTCCGGCCTCGGCCCGCAAACATGTATGGCAACGACCGCCACAATGGCCAGCATACCCCAGAATTGTTGATTCAAGCCGGGGCTTTCGCGCTGACGATGTCTGTCAGGGTAGAGTCGGGGACTGCTGGTTCATCAGTGCGCTCAGCGTCTTGGCCATGCGTCCAGACCTTGCGCAGCGGCTCTTCATGTCATTAGACGCAAAACCGAACGGTGGGCCCTATTTTGTTCGTCTTTTTATCGACGGACGCTGGCAAGGCATTGCCGTGGATGACCAGTTCCCATGTTGGCCCGTGAACGAAAAGGGTCGGCAGCGGAAGCCAGGCGAGGTTAATCCCAACTTTAATCTTTCCTTTGCCAAACCGACACGAAATCTGCTTTGGGTGCCCCTCGTCGAAAAGGCATACGCCAAAGCGCATGGTTCTTACCAGGCCATCCAAGGCGGTTGGGTGGCGGAGGGACTTTTTGATCTGACCGGATGTCCCACGGAGACCTTTCGTATTGGTTCAATGGCCGGCGAAGAGCTCTTTCAACTTTTGCTAAGTTTCAATGCGGCCAACTTTCTCATGGGCGCAAGCTGCTTTTCGCCCGGAAAGGGTTCAGGGCTTGTTGGTGGTCATGCATATGGAATACTCGATGTACGACTCACCCATAGACGCGTGGGCCAGCAACCGCGCATCACCTCAATGCTAAAAGCTGCCTCGTCCTCGTCCAAGACGCCAAAATCATCGTCATCATCATCATCATCATCATCGTCGTCGTCGTCGTCATCATCATCATCATTGTGGCAGCCTCAATCCGAGGCTCAGCAGCCTCTGCGTTTGATTCGCCTCCGAAATCCTTGGGGGCGATACGAATGGAAAGGTAGCTTTTCGCGGCACTCGAGCGAATGGACGGCTGCGCTTCGTCGAGAATTGGGTCATTCAAGTGAGGAAGATGGTAGCTTTTGGATGGACTTTGACGAGTTTCTCGCCCACTTTGCATCAGGATGCGTCGATGTGTGCAAGACGCCAGCGCCGCAAGAAGAGTGGTATCTTACTCCTTTGAAAATAGCATTTGGCCCCGGTGAATGGTGGGCTCAACACGTGGTCGAGCTGCACGTGGACGCGACGGCCTCAGGCCCAACATGGACGTATATATCTGTTTGCCAGCCTACAAAGCGTGGCAAGACGCGAGGCGAATTTGAGCAGACAGACGTGAGCGTGCTCGTCCTGCAACAGCGCAAGCGCAGTCCGCGCGTTGCGGCACTTTGTCTGCCTGGACAATGCAAGGCACATCATTTTGATCTTTTTCTCGAAGCAGACACTCGCTATTGGATTCTCCTCTTTTCGATAACCCGCAGTCGCGAAGCGAGATCCGCGCGAGCTGCAGCGAGTTTCCATTTGCGCATCATGAGCGCGCGCCCCGTGCGCTGGCGGCGATGTAACATTGGTGGGCCCCGTTTCATTATTCACTATCTTCACGAAGCATTTCTGCAGCGACTGCGGGCCCCACTGATCGTCGCCAAAGCCGTGCCTCGCCAGCCAGCTTTTCGATTGGTCGACGTACGTGGCTTTGAAGGAGCTGATGCGCTCGTGAATGTCGGCGCTCTCGAGTCGCCAGGAGGCTTGCTCATTGTTGCGGTCAATACCAGCCAAGATCGATTTGCCTCGATTGACTTGCTTGTCATGGGTCTTGTCGAAGATCGAAAAAATGATCAGGCACGAGCCGCCACTTATGTGGTGCCGCCTCGGTCGTCGCGCATTCTCGCAGCAGTGGCAAATGTGGGCTTTGATGATTACAAGTGGGGACTTGCAAACGATGACTCTGCAGCTGAGGCCGGTTTGAAGACATTCTTCACCTCCGAGGCTATGGTGGCTCTCCTTCGTGGACCGCTCGAAGCAATTCAAGATGCCTCACAATCTGAGCATAAGGACCCGTCCGCTATGACACAGACAATCCTTTCTGTAGACGTGGCGAATTGAAGTTACGAAGGAGAAAACACACAATTGTACATTTGGATTCATGACTTATTTCGGATTTTACGGATGGTGAAAAATTGATGCGTTGAAGAATATAAATATCGTGCTTTTGTTCACAATTTCGCCGTGCTTCTCCGATAAAAGTCGGACATTGTTGCGGTCGCGCGCGCGGTGACAGTTGCAGTTTCAACGTCGACCATTTTGGCAGTGACCTGCGCATCCTTGTCGCCCGGCGTATAGTTAAAGTCCGACTCGACCCGCACGCATTTTTTCAAGGGACTTGGTCGCAGATACGCAATCTCTAGCCTTTTGGTCATTCCGTATGCACCTGGGCTTTGTAGCACAGCCGAGCCAGACAAGGCAACGACCATGTCAAACACCGTCGAGACCGCGCCGCCATGCATCATGCCAGCCGTGTTTGTGCTGTACGTACCTGCATAGACAGCGCAGACAACTTGATGCTTTTCCTGCGAGGCGGCAAAGCGGAAGCGAAAGGCGGAGCGGTCGCCCAGGACAAAGTGCTCATTGCCAATTTCCGGAAAGTTTGCCTCCTTGAACGTTGGGTCCGCGGCGAGCATCTCGTTAAACCACGCGCACGATCCAAGTGCCTCCCGAGCAGCTGCGTCTTCACTCGCATCCATGGTGGCGAAATTAAGTCAGAAATTCCCTTTCCTGCGCGCCGGATTGCGAGAAGCGAATGTCCGTCAACCAGCGCGCAAGCGTCCGAGCTCCGCACGCTCTCTCTTTTCGTTTCTCCCCAGAGGCGAAACAGCTCTACACAGGCACGCAGACGCGCTCGCGATTCGGAAATGCTTGCCGCAAGTCACCGCCGCGCACGCATCAGTCCGACGGCCACCCCTCGGCCGCGCCTCATGGTGCCACGGGGCATCCCGGGTACCATCTCAGAAGCGGGTACTAGCGGTATTGCTAGATAGGCGAGGTGACTACGATGGGAACAATGGCGATGATGGTGATGATGATTTGGATGGATGGATGGATGGATGGATGGATGGATGATGAAAAGGATTTTCAAGGTGGTGATGATGAGTTGGAGAAAAGGATGAAGATGAATGAAGTGGTGCAGAATGTAGGTTCACGTTTAACGATTGGAAGGTGCTCAAGCTGGAGCTGGAGCTGAGGCAGGGAGCCAGAACGCGAGCAGGAGCTGGACTTACAGATTTAAAAAAAACAAAAAGCAAGATCCTAGAGCTTGGCCTTTTCTGCGGCTCTGCGCTCGAGGTCAACGAGGATGGCCTTGCCGCGAGCGCAGGGCAAGTTGGTGACAGGATCGGAGATCTCGGCAGAAATGAGCGCCTCGCCGTTGCCGAGATACTCGCCGTCCGTGTCGAGACGCACGACCTGGCCGAGTGGCGTCTTGGAGAGGTAGCGGACCTCAAGGGACTTTGTGAGCGAGGCCTTAGCCAGGCCCGCCGTTGCGCTGGCCGAAATGGCGGTGATGAAATCGATGCAGCTCGCCACGGCGCCCCCATGCGCCATGCCGAGCGTGTTATCGCTAAAGCGTCCAAAGTAAATGGCCACCACCATGGACATCTTGCCGCCCTCAGAAGACGGGTAGGTCACGGCGAAGCGCATTCGAATTGGCGCCGCCTTGCCGATGACATAGTGCGTCTCGCCAATGGCCTCACTTAGGCCCTCGAGCTCCTCCGCAGACCCGGACGCCACGAGCTCGTTGAACCACGCGCACGAGGCCAGGGCCGCGCGCGCGGCGCGGTCTTCCGCAGCGTCCATGCGGGCGATGTCGCGAGGCACGCTCCCGGTCCGTCCTCTCGTTCAAGGTTTGGCTGCACCGTGGCGGAGCCACCCTCTTCGCGCGGCACGTCGCGTGACATCGCATCGCATCGCATCGCATGGCATCGCACCGCATCGCGTCGCTCGCTCTGCATCCTGTCCGCCTCCTTCTTGGCTCATGGCGACGCCGTAGCGCGACTGCTTGCCGGCGCTCAAGAAGCCCGCGAGCCCGGCCAGCTCGAAGATACGAGCCGTGGGACTCGGGTCACCAGGGACCGCCCGCCCCCGCCTGCGAGGACGAAGACCTTCGCTTTCCTTGCAAGGTCGACGTCGGCCGGGCTGAGACGCGAGGTCGTTGCGCGCGCTCTCGCTCTCGCCGCGGCGAGATGGCGTGCAGCGAAGTCGAGGTTCTGGTGCGCCCGAGGTCGGTCTGCCTGTCTGTGTGCGAGGTGGAGGTGGTTATGTACGTCGTGCCCTCGCTGTGCTCGGGGTACCGTTCGCTCGCCCGCGATGCAGAAAAAGGCAAACCCAGTTTGCCTGGTACTGCGTGTGCGCGAGAGAGCGTGAGCGGCAGCGGCGCGGCCGCGGAGGAGCTGCAGTCTGTGAGCTCGCACAGCTCGCGCGCGTGCGAGAGAACCAGAGATAGACGAGAGACGAGTCGAGTGGAGTCGAGAAGATTGTCGGCCGGGCTTGCAGCCTCGAGAAACGGCCAGGCAAGCAAGCAAGCAAGCAAGCAAGGTCTGCGCGAGGCCGTGGTGAGACGGACGCTACGCCGCGAGACGATGGCGGCGACGGAGGGCGCAGCGTGGGCGAGACTGCGGCATTGCATGGTGAATGAGGCGTACGAAGAGGTCGAGGTTCTGCAGGACGAAATCCTGGACACGGATGGGGACTATGTGATGGGCAGAGACCCATCGAGGAGCAAGCTCCACCTGAAGGAACCCATCGTATCAGGCCAACACTGCAGAATCCGCATGCAACGCTCGCGCCAAGGACACGGCAATGCCATCTTCGAAATTCAGGACGTGAGCACCAACGGGACCTCGGTGAACCGCGAACGCCTCGAAAAGGGAAGGTGGCGCAGACTTGCAAGAGGCGATAAAATCGTACTTTCCATGCATGCCAAAAACAGCACAGCGAAAACGTTGCACCAATTCGAGTTTTTCCCACTCTCACGCAAAGAGGCAGGAGATCTCGCCGTGTCGCAAAGCGCGAGCGCAAACTCCGCCACAAACTCTGGCACGGGCGCCGGAGATGCAGACTCGGCCCTCCAGGCTCGCCACATTGAACAACTACGCGAGATGCGGAAAGAATTCGAAGCCTCCGAGGTCTCTATGCGTCAAGAGCATGAAAAAGAAATTGCAGAGCTGCATCGTGCGCTCGAGGCCGAGAAGGCGCGCGCAAGAGAGTCTGCCGACGCGGAACAGAGTGTTCGCGCACGCCTCGAGGAAACCCGGTCCCAGATGGAGGAAACGCAAAGTGCGCTCGCCAACGAGCGAACCGCAAAGGAAAGACTTGAACTGCAACTTCGGGGAGAATTACAGCAGGTTCGTGCGGAGCTTGAGACTCTTGTGCGCAAGCAGACGAACAGGGCTAATGTTCTCGAGGAGAACAAGGCGCTTCTTGAAAAAGAGCTAGCAAGGGAAAAACTTGCAAAGGGAGCGGCTGAAGAGGGCCTTGCGCAGGCCAAACGCGATCTTGATGCGGAAAAGTCTCGCGCGCGACAGGCGCACGAGGGCAAGCTCAAGGCTCGTCTACAAGAGTCGCTTGCACGAGCCGAATTTCTCGAGGGCAAGCTGGCCCGCACGGATCGAGCCATTCAGGCCGCCCGAGAACATGGCCATAACACATTGCGTTCGGCCGTGGAGCAGATGACCAAAACTTTGCGAGCTTTTGGAGCGTCAAACGAAGCTAATCTCGAGGAGATCAAGGGGATTCTTGGCGGGCCTGTCGTCCGCGCCAGCCGACAGTCACTTGCGCCTGCCGAGGTTGCGCCTCGACATGTTGCCGCTACGCAGGCAAACGAGGAAGAGGACGACGATGAAATGGATGAAGCGCCAGGTACTTCGGCGAGCTTTGGGAAAGCAGAGTCCGGCTCGGACGGACCGCAAGACGTAGAAACGCAGGTCGCCGGGGCAACGCAGATCCCTCCCGCCTCGCAAACGCAGGTTGCGCCGCTGCAGTCTGCGCCTTCTTTTGCTTTGTCGGACCTGACGCAAGAATCGCGCGCTGCTGAAAATGATCATGATGGTGACGACGGTACCAACGAGAACGAGGGACAAGCCCTAGATTCTCGTCCAGCAGAACAAGAGGGGCAAACCAAAACGCAAAACGGAAACAATGGCGAGGAGCAGGAGGAAAACGAAGACGATGATGTTGACGAGGATGAAGACAATGAAAACATGAGTGGTAACGAACAAGCGTCTCCTGGCAACGTGAAGCCCAGAAACGCCAAGAAGCACGACCCAGATGAAGAGAACGTTAACAGGAACAAGGGTGCGACTGCGCACAGCGGCAACGCGCGGTTGGACCAAACCCCTCGTCAGGAGTCACGCTTGCTGGAGAATAGCACTCCCAAGGTGAGTCTCAAGACGCCAAAGCGCAAGAACATTAGCTTTCTTTCACCCATGAGTGAGGAGCGCTTCTCTTCGCAAGAAGACGCCGAGAGCGCAAAGAAGAAGCAGCGTCCGCTTCTCATGACCACAACTTGCGAGAGTGATGACGACTACGACGAGTCGAACTTTAGCCAATCATGATAGCGAGTCATGGCAACGATAGGTCGGTCGACCGACAAATGGATGGTCAAAAGGATCTAAAGGGTCACCTTCGCAATACTGGGAAAATTGAATCATCAGACTGAGCTCGTGGGGACAAAAAGAGCGATTCCAATCGTTACTACTCTAGGCATAGTACGCGATGCAGAAAGATAGGGTGGGTCGCCAGCGTTGTGAGGACTTGCTTTTTCGGCAAGATTGCTTTCTGTGCGAGCACGCGAGGTCAAACAAAGAATCTATTTTACGTTAGCACCAAGACAATCATGGAAGAGAGAAAGGGCACCTCGAAATCAAAGGTCAGTCCTCCCAGTCATCGTGTCCGCTGTCCGATTCGTTCTCGTGCAATTGGACTGCAGATATCCTCGCAGCAAGTCCTGCGGTGACCTGGGCAGGTGCAGGCCGGGAATCTTGTACAGAAGCGGCGTCCACGTCGCGAGCATCCTTGGCTGATTCGCCGCCCTTTGGCTCTTCAAAAAGCATCTTTTCCTCGCTGCCGCGACCGCAAAGCACGCAGCTCATGATAAATTCCTGAGTGGTGTTGGTGGACATGAACTTGTGATAATGCTCGCAGACGAAATGGTCGCACTTTGCGCAGACATGGCGATAGGTTGTAATTTCTTCGAAACCCTTGGGTTCTCCAGAGGGCGCAGGCTCGGAGCCCGACGGTCCGTCGGACGGGGTCTCTCCCGCAAGCGCGCCGTCGACGTTGGCGGCAAAGTGGTCGTCGTCGTGGTCGTCGTCAATCTCCTCCTCCTCAACCGCGCGGTCCGCGGCGCGGGGCGCGTCCTTGGCGCCGCACGACGCGCAGCCGGCCCAGTTTAGCAGGTACGCGCCGCTGTCCAGACACACGCGCCCGCGTTCCGGCAGCGTCTCGCGCGCGCACTGGCGACACATCGCGGCGAACGGGTCGCGCGCGCTTCTGCGAGGGAGGTTTGCTTTGCCGAGCTCTGCTCTCAGCCCGCTGCTCTTACACAGTTGCCTGCCTGAGCTTGGTCTTCTTCTTCACGCTCACTGTCAATCAAGTCTTCACTAGTATAGAATGTACCGCAAGGTCGATCGAGCATCAACCAAATACTTCACGCGAGCTCGCTTGCAAGCTCGACTCGGACGAAGTCCACGGCGACCAAAGCGAGATCGCTGACCGCGGCCTTTGCGCCGCACGACGCGGAGTCTGTCTATCTGGCCCGCCTCGACGGGGGCCAATGAAGCTCGCGGCTCGGCGCGGAGCGCACGATGCTGAGGTCCAAGATGAAAAGGACCAGCTCGAGCTTGACAAGGAGGACGTGACCGGGGAGGAGACGCAGGAGGAGTCGGAGGGCTACTTTAGCTGGCTGACAAACGTGACGAGTGCGTGGGACGACGAGATGCCCCTGGTGGAAGTGGCAGACACATATGACGAGGCGCTGACCGTGGTCAAGACGCCCAAGGGAACAGCGCACTTTAGTTGCCCGAGGACCCTGCCGCATCCCGACTATTGGCCAGACAAGCCATTGCTCCTTCGAGAAAGCATGATACATCACGGCTGGGACGCAGAGACCAATGTGGGCAAACCCCTGCCAACAAACGGCGTGTCCTTTCCGTTCGAGACTGACCTTTTTGCAGGAAGCGCCATGTTCAGGATGCGAGGTCTGTCGACGGCCAGCGACTACTTTGAGGGTCGAGCCAGGCTATCTTCCATCGTAGTGACAGGTACATTCAAGCAAGAGGTCTCTTTTCAAGACGCCATGACAGGCCAGGAGTTCTGCAAACCTGTAAAGTCGCCTTCTTCGTTGCTCGTCAAGCCATTATTGTCTTTTTTCCGTCTACTTGCGCCACTTCTACAAATTCATGTGGGCAATCAGACCTACATGCTCTCGCCACTCGCTCAGACAGCACAGGCAATCCATGTTTCGGACTCGCCACTGGACCTGCAACCGGGCCTCGACGTGGAGGAGAACTTTGGAGAAGTTGAAATGGACACACCTATGGATCGTGCGCAACGTAAAAAATTCTTTGCGAAACGTAGTAATCTCTCCGACTTCTCTTTTCGGACAGATAAGTGCTACACGTTTGATTTTTACAATGACAAGCTAGACATGGAAACCTTTCAGCTTCGTGCGCTAGGGCAAAATTTTGAGATCCAGCCGTACCTTCGAGGTCAGCCACTTCGAATTCTTGCGCGGATTTTCCGGCCGGGTCAAGCCTCGGGACTCTATCTTTGGAATTTCGAGCTCTGGCACGAGAAAGCGCTCGCCTTTCTCGAGATGCGCGCAAGCTAAATCATAATAATACTATCAAGAACATCAGAAGGTCACCATCTGACCACGGTCTCTCTGAACGGATTTCGGAAAAGTGTATCGTCGACGTCGACAACGGAAGAAGTCGCCAATGGAATTTTTGCAAGTCGGACGAGACTATAGATTAGCCACAAACTTGTCACAGGAGACTGTTGCACATTCAACATCATTCTCATGGCCGCTACCTCTGCCGCTGCTGCTCAGCTTTTTGTCCACTTCTAATAAATAATCAGTGGTTTCAAGATTGTAAACATTTCGAAGACAGTCCTCTTTAGGCCTATGTTGGCTTGTGTCGTTACTTCCTTTTCATCACCTTTTGTCCAATCGACAAATCAGCCACATCTCCCCATCGTCTCTTCGCTGCAAAGGGAAAAAAAAAGGAAAAAAGAGCCTCAATTGCAAAAAGGGTTGCGGAGACGGCGCGGACCCATTTTAGCGCGGAGGTAGGACCACATCATGACGCAGGCAAGAGTGCGAGGGACCAAACGCGCGCGGAAGGACTCCGGACGAGGGCGGCCAGCATCCAGATAGGCTCGAGGCCGATCGCTGCGAGGCTGATCGCTGCGAGGCTGACGGCAACCCTGCACCATGTTGCGGTCATCGGCAAGCGTGATGTCGATCCACTCGCTCAACAGCCGCGGTAGCCGTAAGACGGCGGGGCGAGATGGGGGCCCAAGGCAGCGCAAATTCAATCTCGATGAGGTCATCGAGAGCGCCTTCGAGCTCATCGTCGGGGAGTACGGGACAAAGGCGAATTTGGAGATCCCGATCGGATTCTATGAAATGTACAACGGAGCTTTGATGCGCAACTTTTTGGCGAGTGCCATCTTCTATTTTTACGCGTACATTCGGGTCTTGCAGCTCGCTCACACGCATCGCGATGTAGCCGCTGGTCGCGCAGAGGGCGCTTTGCGACGCAAAGATTCGATCAACTTTGCAGCGCACCCAGATCTACTCGAAGCGCGTCGAGATCAAAAGAACAGACTCGAGCGCCTCGCGCGCGCCTACGCCCGGGTCCTGCTCTCGTGCAGTAATTACGAGCATACGCATGAAGACGTTCTCCTATTTGAATGCATTTACCAGTTTGTTTTCTTGGTATTGAAAACAAGTGTGGATCCGGGGCCCTTTGAGGCCAGAGCGTTGTGGACGCGCATTCTGGGCGAGCTCTGCTACATATTTCGAGGTCCAAATTTTGACATCGAATCCAAGCGTTCTCTCAAACAGGAAATGGAGCGAAAAGCTCGAGAGATTGACCGACTCAAGTCCGAGGATGCCCAGGGCGCAGACCCGTCTCTGACTGCGCAAGAGAATCCGTTGCTCCAAGGTGCAAATTCGTTGTCTGGCCCGCACTCCTCGGCGCGCAGCCGGCCAAGTATCGCAAGCAGCTCACGAAATAGCCGCATCTGGCATCGAGGTAGCAAATTAAACGCGTCAGGACGCTCGAGCCTGAGCCACACGCTCAATAATAATGGCCACGACCAGGCCAGCAAGCCTGAAATTAAGATCCCGCTCCCGGACAACATTTACCTAAATATCGCGTCCTTTGACATCACACAGCGGCCGGAGCAACCCGCAACTCGTGGGCGCAATGGTTCTCCTCGAAAGTCGGCGCATAATCTGCGCTCGCCCGAGTACGCGCTTCTGGGCGGCAGCGAAAATCTGGCATTGCGGGCTCGGGACCAGAAAAAGGCTTTTTCTGTGCACAAAGCAATGCATGCAAGATCGCCAATCCTCGCGATGATTCTCCCCGATCCGCTTGAGCGAACGCGTCGCAACGCGCAAGCTGCCCTTGCAAAGGCGGCGCATTCTTCTGGCCGCAAAAATCCACGCAGGCGAAGGTCATACGGCAACTTTGAAGGAGAAAAAGACACCGAAGATAATGATGCGAATGCATGTGAAGTGACTCAGGCAGTGCCTTGCTGTGGTACTTTGAACTCAACCTCTTCCAGGCCGAGAGACGGAGTGCTCGAGGGTGAAACAGCAAGGCTTCTGCGCGCCTTGAAAGGACCCGAGTCGGCACAAGACTGAACACTATCAAGTGCATGTGTGTCTCAATATCAATGGACAATACTGAGCTTCTAACCTCCAGTACTCGACAAATGTCGACAGCGTAACATGGCAGTATGACCACAGTCAAACGCAGTTATTGTTTCGTAAAAGCCTTGGAAAGCTACGGTGCACTTACATCTATTTACGCACGGATACGTACACCTTCACGTCTGGAGCCTTGTTGAAACTTAGAGGAGCTACGGTGCAGGTTAATTCTAGGACCTTTTCGCAGTCACAACAAAGTAACTCAAGCGTATTACGCCAAGTCTGGATTTTCTGGCTTGCTTTTGTGTTTATTCTTTTTGCGCCATATCGAGTTGAAGAGAGTGAGAATCATAGATTGGAATTGTAGATCACTAAAAGCAAGTAAGACTGACTGCACAGGTCCCCAAATTGTTCTCGAAACTGAGTCAAAAATCCTGCAGAAGGGAAAAAGACTGACAGAGAGAAAGAGCAAGGATGAGATAGAGGGGAAAAGAAGGAGCGAAGGTCGCCTAAGAGAGAGGACGGAATCGACGAGATGCCTTGAGGCGCTCGACCTGCTGCTTGTCCTGTTCGAACTTGGCACGCAGCTCCGCCAGCTTGGACTTCTTGTGATCGCGTGTCTGGAAACGGTAAAAGTCTGTGAGCGGGCCCTTGGAGGATTTCTTTTTGCCCTTGCCATCCGTGATGCGACGCCCTGCCTGATCTTTCGCAGATACAGCTGTTGTCGGGTTTGCGCGTGCGCGCGAACCCTTCTTGTACGAAACCATGGTAAACCCATCTTCGTCGGCCTGGTTTTCTTGTGCTTTGCGGAGTTCCTCGATTTCCTTTTCGAGCTCGGCAAAACGCTCCATATACGCTTCTGATGACTTTTTAAGGGAGGCGGTACCCGGGCGCTCCGCATCGTACTGCCGCATCCATCGCGGCTTCTTCGCTTTGGAGGACTTGGTGTTGTGCTCCTCCACGCCGTCTTTCCCCGATGTCCACGCCGAAGTCGCGTCCAGCGGACCCTCTTTCGAGGATGCAGATGCACGCTCAAGAGCGCGCAAGGCCGCAGTTTTCATTGCGAAGCGGACTCTTGCGAATCGTGTGGTTCCTGAGGATCCCAGATCGACGGCCTCAACCTCGCCAAAGGCCTCAAACACCTTTCGTACGGCCTCTTGGGACCAAGCAACACCAACATTTGCGACAAAGAGCGTGGCGCCCTCGTCCTCTTCCTTTTCCTCGTCATCGTCGTCTTCATCGCTCGAAACGTCGCCAGCCTTGGCTCCAAACGTGGAAGCCTGCCCGGTGTTGTGCAGCTTAATGAACAGGTACTTGACGAGCCTCTTGCCTTCAGGTGTTTGCGCGAACTCGGCGCATGTCTGGCGTTTGCGCTTCTTGTTGGCCTTCTTACCCGAACTCAGGTCTGCGCGCTCCGTAGCCTGCTCGCTCCACGTCTCGAGTTCCGCCGGCAGCACGCTGCACAGGACCGGCAGTGGCACGAGGCCTCGAGTGGTCGTCATGGCGCACTCCACTCCCTGGATGCTGGTTGCCGCGTGCGGACGCTCTCTCCGAGCACAGGAACACCTGCACGCAGATGGCGCCCGCGCCAGCGCGCACCAGCAGCGCGCGAAGGGCAGGAAAGGCTCGTCGAGCGCGTGATACGCGCGCAAAGACCGCCGGCCGCACCACGCGAAGCGCTTCTGGTCTCTCCCCTCCCAAAGGACTCGCTGACTGGACGCGGCGCCGTAAAGATGTTTCATAATAATGACACGGATACTTCAAGGTCAATTGAGAAATACAAGACACCGCAGCACGGAGGACGCGAGGACGGGACGCGGAGGAATTGTCCCGTTCGCTTCTTGGTCAAAAGCCGCACGCAACTTGTTGAGCAAAGAAAGGCGTCATTAGCCGGGTGTAGCGTTCAACGAGATAGTAGTAGTAATAGTTGACGTCGGAGGTTATTGAGAAAGAGTCATACAAGAGTGGTGCTCCGGACGGTTTGCAGGCGAGAAGAGAAGCGAGAGGCAGTTGCGATGTAGAAGTTGAAGTTTTTCTCCCAAGGCAAACTCATTTCTAATGGAGGTGATCGACGATTGATTTGCATTCACAGTCAGCAGCATCCTGCCTTGACTTTCATCTTTCGCGCTGTTAGCTCATCTTTCTTTCGACGTTCTTTTTTTATTATTTCTTTCAAGAAAAAGAAGGAGACAACGTCGCGCTCAAGACTCGATATGAAGCCAGTATCACAATGCTTTGTGGAGGAAACAAAGCCTCGAACATCGGTTCCGACACAAAAGATGCCCTCTCTTGACGAAGCTGAGCATGAGAATGACAAAGGGGCTTGTCTTGACTCTTTGGAGTTGCAGCAACGTTTTTTTATTTTCTACTTTTTCCATTATCATTCTCATCAACATTTCTTCCCGAGCGTGCGCGCTACTTTCAAGATTGGGATAACAAGTGTCTTCGTGGACGCTCTCACATTCGTGCAAACAACTCTTAGGTTTTTCTTCCCTCAACTCGCCTCAACATGGAAAACAAAGAAGCGATAGACCATGGCCTAGCGCTGCACAGGTTACTGTAGTCAAAGTGGAGCTTCGGCTTGGGCACGTCGCTTGGGCAACAACAATACAGCAAGGCAAAGTCATGCCGACAAGACTTTGGCCGGATGAGACGCAGCACAGGCGATGAGGCCGGCGGCGGCGAGGGAGTGAGCGCCGGCGGGCAGTCGGCCGAAGGCTCGCTGTACTTTCTGCCAGACAACCTCATTGCCGACGAGGTGGCACCCTCTCAGGACAGCCAGCTTGGCCAGCATGACCTGGAAACACATGAGACAATACCTTCGCTGAGAACATACTCAGGACCGAAGGAGACGACGGAGAAGCTGAGACGCGTGCGCTTGCCGCCTCCACGACCACTTCCTTCTCTTCAGCCGCAGCCGCAGCCGCAGCTGCAGCATCACCAGCAGCAACAGCAACATCAACAGGAACAGCAGCAACACCAGCAGCAACAACATCAGCAGCACGCATTACCGCTGCAGCAGTTGCAGCACCAGCAGCTGCATAACGATAACCACCACCTCCTTGTGCCAACAACAGAGCTCCAAGATGCATCGACGACAGGGCTACCGAGCCTCGACGCGACGGCATACCTAGGCCAGCAGCAGGAACACCATGTGCAACAGCCTAATCTTTTTGAAATGGGTGCCGTCTTTCGTCCCATAGCAAGCGTACCGCCCGGCGGTGACCACGATCAACATGCGACCCCGGATTTTGGCGGCTTTTTGGGCCGTCAGCCAGAGCAGAGTCTACAGCAACAGCCACAACTTGATCATCACGGCCATGTCATTCTCGAGGAGGAAGAGCCACGCTCACGACGGAGTTCCAATGTGCTCGAGCTCCTTTCCGAGGCCATGCCAGACCACCACCTTCGTGCACCCTTTGTCACTGGTACCGAATCCTCGCTGCGTCCGACGGCGCAGGACTTTGAGCCACAATTTGCTCGTGCTGAGTCACCATTGCTTTCGCAGACCCAACTTGGCGCGAGCAGCGCATGGCAAGGGACCCCGTTTACATTCGTGCCTAGCTCTGAAACGCAGCATGGAAGGACGCCCTCCCCTCCAGCCCCGGAACAAGCGACGTCCCTACGGAGATCTCCTGCGAATTATTTCCGCAGCGCAAAGAGCCTCGTATCGGGCGCTTTTCAGTCGAACATTTTCTCTCCGCGTAGTAGCTATCTTGGTGGATCGACTGATAATGGGGGTTTTGGAGATGGCTTTCACGTTTCTGTCGACACAACTGCCAATGCACCAAGTCAACCAAAGTCGTCAGAACTCGAGAGCTCACAAAACGCGTCTGCCAGCAGCACGAGCACGTCAATGCCGGATTTGTCGGCGAGCGGAACGTCGTTCTCTCTGCCGCGAAAAGCTTCGACTTCCTTCTTTCCATGGAGAGATGTCGGGACCAAGGGCAGCATTGGTTCCGATCAGGATGTGCGACCGCGCACAAGTCCCAGTCCTGCACCAGGCGCAGGAACCGGCGCATCTTCGTCGTGGCCAGATCCGCCCATTGATTCGGGATCACAAGCTCATAAGAGTACTTCAGAAAGTACCCTTCCGGTTATGCCCAACACCAAGCAATCGAAGGGAAGGCCCACCCATCCGCCTCGAACGCAGACTAGCTCCAGCGTCCCGGGCAATGGCAGAGAAAGCGGAAGATCAACTCCAGAGCCCTCGAAACTGCGAGGTGCAACCAGAGGTGATAGTGCCGGTCCGTCTGGAAGATCGTCCGGTAATGCAAATCGCCAGTCTTCGCGCAATGGCCGTCGGCACACCGCGCAAGGGACGCCAGGATTCTCAGGACAGACGAGGTCCTCGCGCCACCCGCACCTCCGCCGCCAGGACAGCCCTCAGAGCCTCAATTCAGATCCCTCGGAGGCTTTCTCGTCTGCGCAGGCGTCGCCTCGTGGGCGACAACGTCAGCATTCCGCGGACAGTGCATTCTTCTTTGGTCATGGCAACACTGGCAAGAATCGAAAGGCTCGAGGAGGAGGAGGAGGAGCCTCAAGGCGCGAGCGACAGGACTCCGAGCCTCGCGTAGCGCGGAGTAATGCGTGGACGGTGAACGAGTCGCCGTCCAAATCTAGCGCCGCGGGATCCTCATTAGGAGGAAAACCTCACCATTACCATCACCACTCTTTTGCCGCAGATGTGGCGAAACACGAGGAGGCAGCAAATGAAAATGTTTGGGCTGTGCTGGACTCAAACGACGATGAAGCCGCGCCAGAGCTGGAAGAAAATGAGATGGTTCCGCCCGATGACGTCGGCGCAACAGATGTTGAATCCGAAAAGTCGAAAGCTCTTCCCAATGCCTCGAGTGCTGGCACTGCAAAAGGTGATGAAATTGATCTTCTACCCCCTGCCAAAATAAAGTTGGCGGGGGTGAATGCAGCACCGGCTTCATCTTCCCAACCGTCTCTTGATGAGCCCGAGCCGGCAAATGCGGACAAAAAAGTGGGTTCGGGCCGTCGTTTCCGAAGCCGAAAACGCTCCTCCACGCATGTTCCCGCAGCAAGCTCGCATGCGACCAAGGGATCAACAGACGGAAACGCTGCAAACGGTTCATCTCCTGATGAAAAAAGCGCGAACGATAGCACTGCAAGACGGCGCGTTGCTCACTCTGCTGACGTACGGGTTGCAAACAATAAGGAAAGCAGCTCGTCACATGACAAGATGCAGGTTACTTCTGTTTCACGCAAGGAGACTAGACAGGTGGAGGACGAAGAAAAGCTGGCACCAGCAAGCTCGCAGGAAAATGCGGATGGCTCGAGTTTCAATTTGTGGCAACGCGTGTGCGAGATTGGAGCGTTCGCGCAGGGCCGCGTAGTGGAGCTCTACGAGATTGGAATTCTTGGTACACGTGCAAGCGCCCACGCTGGAATGCAAGGCGCCAAATATGTTTGCAGTTATGTGATTGGCTGTCACCAGCGTGCGGCGTCTGGGATCCTGGAGAGCGGCGAGGGTTTCCATGTTATGGTTTGTTATATTTTTCTACAGGCCTTTGCTCCCTTTGCAACGACAGTACTGGCAAGCACAGCGCCATGGGCTCATATTTGTCTGTGGTACGCGTTCCTGGCGCAGTATCTCTGCATGAATGAAACTCGGCGTGCTGCTATTTTTCAGTTTGTGCTTCCTGTGCTCTTTGTACTCGAGGGCGTGTCCCGGCCTTCGTATCTGCTCGTATTGGCGCCTGCGGAGCTCCTCATGCTAGCGTTTTGCATTCTCATCCTCCGCGATGACCGCCTGCACTTCAACCTCCGTTTGCTTTTGACGGTTTCCGGACATATTATCATGGCGCTCACGGTGGGTGACTATTTTCTCGTGCAGTGGTTCCTTGTGGTGTCTCAGCTCGACTTTCTCGCCTCCACTTCTTTGACAAAAGTCGTTTCGTCGCCTTGAGCTATCTTTCCGAGAGCACACTGAAATGCAGGATGCGGCGGGCGAATGACTTATCTCATCTTTTATTCTTTTTTCTGTTTTTGGTGCGAAGAGCCTTCGTGCCCGGCTGCAGTTCACCTCGCAAAAATCTCGTGTGTGTTTTTCTCGCCGCGGCATACCATTTTCAGGAAGCGCCTCGACGAATAAAATCTACGCTCCACTCGATTATAAACGAGAGCAGTCATGCAGGTTCCTCCCCGCCTCCAACCCAAGAGAGCGTCCCCAGATCCCCCCTCCCTCCCCTCACCGTCTCTTGCTTTCCTCCTCCTCCCGGACCCACGCAGCCTTCTCTAGCCAGAGGCGCCAACGGCCTGGCCTCCGCCGGGGTCCGGCCTGACGGGGCGAGGGGCAGGAAAGAGGGACGCGGGTCGACGCCGATGATCGAGCTTGACGGAGCGGGCGATCGAGCGATGGCGATGCGCAGAACTCGAACGGCGGTTGCGCGGGCGGCTGCGCGGCGGCTGCGGTGGGCGGCGCGGGCGCGGGGCGGGCTGCGCGTGCGCGCGTGCGCGGCTGCCGGCGGCGCGCGGCGCTGCGCTCCTCGCGGCATCGCGGCGCGCGGCGAGGCTCGCCTGGCTTGGATTTGGCCTGCGGCGAGAGGGCCGACGAGGCAGCGCCAGGCCGGCCGCGGCGAGGCGCGCGCGCCCGCGCGCGCGGAGGCGCGGCGCGGCGCGCGGGAGCGGCGCGCGGAGGCGCGGGGCCGGCCGCTGCGGAGCGGCGCGCGCGGCCGCAGCGGGGACCACGAGGACGCGGCAGCCGCAGAGGAAGATGGGGTCGAAGTCCGGCTCCAAACGGCGCAAAAGGACCAAGCCCGTGCCCTACAGCCAGGAGGAGATCGTGCGGCGTGTACGCCTGCTCGTGCTCTCGTGCAAGAGCAGCCCGCACCGCGCAGGCGCGGTGCTGGCCCTGGTGTCTCTCTTGATCGTGATCCATGCCCTCCACGCCTCGAGGTTGACGCACGGCGTCGGCGGGCTCACAACATCAAGTCTCCCGGTGGGAGGCGCAGGCGAGAGCGGAGGCGTGAGCCACGGCGAGGACGACGCTGCGAAGGCAATACCTGCCGCTGTTGAAACGCTGCCGCCCCTCGAGCGCCTGCAGCGCGACCTTGGCGGCTTCGGACGCGCCGTGAGCGGGGAGAGCAAGATCCTGCGGAAAGTGGGCGTGGAGACGGCGGACGTGGGGTCCTTGTCTGCCTCCAGTCTCACGCGGGTGTTGACGCGCATGGAGACAAGTATGAATGAAGGTTGGAACCAAACCGAAGTCAAGGTGCAGCCTTTGGGCCAAGCAGGCTACGTCAAGCGAGACCTTCCCGTCTACAAGGACGGGTTCTCCCGCGAGGACATGACTGTCCTACCGCGGGCAAAGGACGGTATCTATTCAGTATCGCAGCTGCGCGGGAGCACATACAATGTGATCGTGTGTCTCTCGTTCAATACGGACCACTGCTTCGACCCCAAAGAGTTTGTTTCCATTGGCAAGACGCGCAAAGTCAATCGTATTCAGGCCCTGCGCGACGTTCTGTGGAGCAAGCACAAGTTTTGTCGAACCATTTCCGGTGCCACGGAAGGCATTCAAGACCAGGATCTTTTGTCATTTACATTTCCTTGCTGGGTCATGCCCACAGACTACTCATCGATGATGAAGTTCGCTCGCGACAACGATGTGAACCGTTTCATCAGCAAGCCGCGTTCGCTTGGCGCGGGCATGGGCATTTACATCGTCGACAGTCGCGAGGCGCTCGAGAACGAGCGTCTCACGCAAAACGTTGTGCAGACATACTTGGATGATCCGCATCTCATTCGCAAGCCGGGCATCGACGGCACGGTGGCGAATTTCAAGTGGGACATGCGCTCGTACGTGCTGTGCACATCGGTCTACCCCTTGCGAGCCTATGTGTACAATCGAGGACTCGTCAGAATCAGTACGAGTGCATACACTCCAGACTGCAAGAACCACAAGGAGGCATGCCTCACAAACACGTCCATCAACAAGAAGATCGAGGGCGCCCAGCTCAAGGACATCACGTGGTCTTTCAAGAAGCTTAGCGAGTATCTCGCGGAGAACAATCAGGTCGATTTCCATCGCGATGTGTTTCCGCGCATGCAGCGAGCCATCGGTATGGCGCTGCTCTCGGGCGAGGCTGAGTTTCTTCGGCACATGGAGCCCGACGGCTTTCATTGCGAGAATTGTTATCAATTGCTCGGGGTAGATTTGCTCTTTGATGCTTCGCTTGAGCCTCGCGTGGTCGAGATCAATGGCGAACCGAGTCTGCGTCTCACCGGTAACGGAAAGACGCATTACGATTTCACCAAGCGTTACATGGCGCGCGATTTGGTTTCTCTTGTTTTTAATCAAGAGTCTGTCGCCGCAAAGCTCTCACCACGTTTGGCAAAGTGGGCGCAAGCCATGGGCGGCAAGGGCGCCGACTCTGTTCTGGGCGCCGACCACGTGCAGTACGCACTTGCAACATTCCGCGAACATGCCCGTTTGGGTGGTTTTCGACCTGTATACCCGCACGCGGCTAGCGCGGAAGCATATGGGCGTTTCTTGCGCCACTTGCGCGATACTGAAGCTGCCAAGACCCCGGTTGATCCTAAGGCGGCTCATGCAGATGGCCGTCGCTTCCGGATACACCAAATCATGACCCTTTTGCAAGACTCCAAGGCTCTTGCGGATATTACGCCTGAAATGGCTGCGTCTTCCAAGACAGATAGCTCTTCTTCATCCACGCGAAAGCGAAAGTCAAGCGCAGCAGCCTCGGGCACGGAAGCGGTCTCGTCTCCGAAGCTTCGCGCCCCGTCGGCAACAAGTTCTGATGTTGATGATGAATTCTGATTTACAGCTTGATTTACAGTAGTATCTAAATACTTAACCTCTGCAATGTGGTCTCCTGCTGCTGCGGCCTCCTACTGCTGACCATTCTTGTATTTTGTCTTGGAGCAGCCTCGTGACCCATGAAGTGCGCGCACCAATGTATTCTCATGAAGCCCGGCCAAAAGTAGTTTGTTGGTAGTAACCACAAAATTTGTTTGATCAATCGGAATGGAAATAATATCTTTTTCTCTACGCAACGAAGCAGGTTGGGAGCACCCGATCCAAACGCGATGATGCAGCAGACCTGCTTCACGGCACGCTGCAGTGCGCTGCGCAGAGTGCGCGAATCGAGGTTCCCAGCGTGCCTACGCCCCGGCCTGTCCTTGCAAACTCGCCTGCCCGCGGCGCGACCCGCGTTTCAACGAGAAATGAGCTCCTCGTCGTCCAAAACGGGCGGGGCGGCCTCGTTCGCGCAGCAATTTCTTCGCTTCGTGGACGGGTCGCCGACTCCGTTTCATTGCGTGGCGCAGACAGTGAAGCGCCTGGAAAGCTGTGGATTCACCCGTCTGCGTGAAGACTCGCACTGGGCGAACGCAGTCAAGCCCAACGGTCGGTATTTTTTTACGCGCAACGCGAGCACTATCGTCGCCTTTACCGTCGGAGGACAATATCAAGCCGGAAACCCGTTCAAGGTAGTAGGCGCCCACACGGACAGCCCCGCGCTCAAGGTAAAACCCGTCTCGCGCCGCGAAAAGAGTGGCTACCTCCAAGTTGGCGTGGAATGTTATGGCGGTGGGCTGTGGCACACCTGGTTCGATCGAGACCTCGGCGTGGCGGGTCGCGCGATCGTGCGAACTGCAGAAGGCAAATACAAGGAGGAGCTGGTACACATCAAAAAGCCCGTGCTTCGCGTTCCGAACTTGGCCATTCACTTGCAAACTGCCGCAGAGCGCAGTGCGTTCCAATACAACAAGGAAGACCACTTGACACCCATTCTTGGTGTGGCGAGCGAGACGCTCAATAGCGTGAAGAAGGAGGACACCACAGAGGAGGGTGCGGCGGGGGCGAGCGGACCTGCACCTGACAAGCGCCACGCGCCTCAATTTCTGGCACTCCTCGCAGCTGAAATTGGCTGCAAGCCCGAGGATATCGTCGATCTGGAGCTCACCCTTGCCGACACGCAAGGCGCGGCCATTGGTGGGCTTGACGATGCTTTCATCTTCAGTCCCCGTCTCGACAACCAAATGCACTGCTTTACAAGTATTGAAGCACTCGCAGAATATGCTACTGAGGATAACATTGCCGCCGACACGGCTGTGACGATTGTGGCCCTCTTCGACCACGAGGAATGCGGTTCGCAGAGCAACGTTGGTGCTGGCTCACCCATTATGCGCGATACCATGGAACGGATTTCGGGTTGTTTTACAGAAGCGAGCGATCTTGAGTCCCACCGCATTGCGCTCGCCAAGAGCTTCGTCATCTCCGCTGATGGTGCTCACGCCGTCCATCCGAATTACGCGAGCAAGCACGAAATGAATCACGCTCCGAAGATGAACGGAGGTACCGTCATCAAAATCAACGATAACCAGAGATACACCACGACGGGGGTAACGGGATTCTTTATTCGTGAGCTCGCGCGTCGCGCCAACGTGCCCATTCAGGAATTTGTTGTGCGGAACGACTGCCCATGTGGAAGCACAATCGGTCCCATGATTGCGGCGCTTACCGGCTGCAGGGCCGTTGATCTTGGCGTGGCACAGCTTTCCATGCACAGCTGCCGAGAGCAGTGCGCGGTCGAGGATCTCTTTACCAATTATCAACTGCTCAGCCATTTCTTTACGGACGGCGTGGCAGTCCTCAATTGTCTCGAGCGTTCGGACCTATAAAAATCTTCGTGCTTGCTCCATCACGATTATTACTATCAGCTCACCTATTTGAGCCAAAGCAAGGGATATAATTCCAGTAAGCGTTCGTTGCATTCTCTTATTACCCTGTCGCCCTGTCCACTTTTTCCTTTCTTTTTTCTTCCCTCAAACTTGGATCATTCATTTGTTTATGACTGCGAGTTCCTTTTCTCTTTCGATTATTTTCCTCTTCCTCTTTTTCGAAGTTTCAAACAAACACGACTTGAAGTGCCAGATGAGCATCGGACCCTCGCTGCCAACAAAGTCTTTTATAAGCAACTCTCTGCATGGACATCCAAATTGCACTTCACCTAAACTCTGTGTGAAGGCACCTTTGCATTCGTGATCTGCCCCAGCAACGATAAAGATTGCGTTGAGAAAAACATTCTACTTGACAGTGAGTTCCGCATTCAATCTCTAGTCAAGACGGGTTCAGCGTCACGCTTAAACGTATTGAAAGAGCCCAGGTGGAGCAAGCCCCGACGGGATTTATCGGTTGGACGTGGACGAAGCCTCTGAGCCGCCGCTGAGCCTCGGTCCAGACGCGGTTGATTGAGCCGCCTTTGCTTAGCTCAGTAGTCGGCGAAGCTTGCACGCCTGCCTGCCAACTTCTTTCCCCGCCGCCGCCTGCCCGCCTGCCCGTCCTACTCTCTTGCTCCTACTGCCACGCTGCTCGCCTTCGCCATGTGGAAAAAGTTACGTTGAGGAGACTTCGCTCCGCATCAGCGCGCCTCGTCATCAGATTGAAAGTAGGAATCACCGAACAGGAATGCTGGCGCCCTAACAAGTAAGAATCATCTTCAGTGAGTCAGGCGATCTTGCCCTTGATGAGGCTCGGACCAATGCTCGCTTTGAGGAACTTGTCAATGTCCGGAAGCAGTACTTGGGAGTTGACGCTGTGTGGGCCGTGAAAGAGAGGTCAGCCGACCTCCCGTGAAACTGCCGCGGAGTTTCACCATTTCAAAACCGTGTAAAAGTGCAAGCAACGAGCTGCTTAGCCCTGGCTAGCCACATGAAACCGAACGAAAAACCGAACGAAATTTCCTTTGCGCGATCTCGTCCAGCGCGCTCAAAACTAGCTCGCGCGCCTTGAAATTAAGCACAAGGAAGGACCTCAGCCCGTAGATTGCTGTGCCAAATTTTAAAGGCTTGGGAACCAGTTTTGGTCAAGGGGTAGGGAAAATTAGTTTTGGGGGAAGGCGGCGGATAAGTGGCCTATTTGGCCAGAATAGACCGATACAGTGAGACCGAACGAAATTAATTAGGAGTAATATGACTAAGACTGTGTTAGGTGAGTTTCGCCTAGCCAAATCTCAAATTGCGTTGCGCTCGGGTGATCAAGATTTGCCGGCCTCCAAATGAGAGCACAATTGCTAAAATGAGCGAATGAGCATGCCAAGAGGTGCTGCTGAGCGACGTATCGTGCCAGGATAGTCGCAAAGGTATAGGAGCTTCATAGATTCGCATGAGCTACCTGGACAGCACCATCCGAGGCGTGGAAGTGCGCCCAACAGTGCTTGCAGATGGCGGTGTCACATGCCAAGCACCATTTTTGCGTCCTACGAGCTTGTCTAGCGTGTTCGTCAGGGATTTGACCCTTTTCGCACTTAGTGCAGCATATAGTGCACGCACAAGCTTGATCTTGCAGCAATTGCATGTGCTTGCCCTGTGCTCGGTTTGACAAAATCTCAGGGAGATGCCTGGCTCGATATCCAGGTGCTCTCGGATTCGGCACCTCTTCAGGCGGATCTTCGAGCTCGTTCGCATCCGCTCTGGTCCCTTTAAACATCACGTTTAGCGCCGATTCCAGCTCGTTTAA